>BQNB010028757.1:0-49660 GCA_026074375.1 Tanacetum coccineum
GGACTACTACTACCAAAGAAATGAGGTTATTCATCCTCGTCTACTTATGCCCTACCTCAAGACTTTGAGATAGGAGAAAGCTCTCGTAAGATAAGTTTGGAATGTCACGAGGAGCAAATTAAGGAAATCTTGAATCATCTAGATGAACTTTTTCTCGACCGTATTGAATACATAGAAGACAAAATTGAAGGACTCAGAAAAGGTCGGGTAATTATCCAACAAGACTTTGACAATCTAGAAGCAGAACTCCTACAAGCTCGTGGTCAAATTTTTAAACTTTAGAAGAAGCAGAGGGGAAATAACCATAAAATTTCTTTGGCTCTCTTCAGAATTACTGATCTAGAACACATCATCAACGATATCCAGATTCGTCATCAAGAAGATAAGGAAAGTATTTTGAATGCCATCAATGAACTCAAGATCAGCCAAGAAGGACCATCAGACTATTAGATTAGATCTTAGTTATCGCTTTTTTAGAACATAGCTACGGGATGTGTGGTATAAATAAAAACACTTGTCAAATCTTGACTATGTATAGTATAAAGGCAAGCTGTTCATGCTATAATACAATGGAAATCCCGTTATATACCTTGTTATTTCATAATACCGACTTATCTTGCATCATCATCTCCGTCATCATCATTATGAATCATACCCTGACTTCTAAATAAATCATAGATACTTATTTGATATGAATTATCTATGATTTTGATATCACTATTGTGACAATGTTTATTTTTGCACTTTAATCATTTTAAGACTTATGATATCATTCTTATTACGTATAGAATGCCTCCCAAAAGGACGTCAACATCTGAAGCACCGGCCATGACTCAAGCTGCCATTAAGAAATTAGTTGCTGACAGTATCACTGCGGCTCTGGAATCACAAGCTGCAACAATGGTAGGTACTAGTAATCCCAACAGGAACACTGATCCTATTGGAACTCCTGTAGAAAAAACAGGAAACTACAAAGAATTCATAAGCTGTCAACCTTTCTACTTCAATGGTACGGAAGGAGCAGTTGGCCTCATCTGCTTGTTTGAACGAACCAAATCAGTATTCCCTTAAAGCAAATGTGCCGAGGAAAAAAAGTAACATTTGCTACTGGTACCCTTACTGATGATGCCTTGTCCTGGTGGAATGCATACGCCCAACCTACGAGAGTAGATCAAGCCAATCAAATCACCTAGACTGAGTTAAAGAGGATCTTAAGAAACAAGTATTGTCCTCGAACTGAAGTCAGAAAGATGGAAGATGAACTTTACAATCTGACTGTAAAGGGAAATGATCTCAAACCTTACATTAGAAGATTCCAAGAATTATCAGTTCTATGCCCAAACATGGTACCAAACACCGAGAAACTCCTGGAAGCCTTCATCGAAGGGTTACCTAGAAGTATTGAAGGGAATGTTACCGCCTCGAAGCCTCAAACTTTAGAGGAAGCCATTAACATAGCCCAAAGGCTAATGGATCAAGTAACAAAGCACACTTCGATGCAAATATCAAGTGATCATAAACGAAAGTTTGACGACAGAAGAACTTTCAACAACAACAACTACCGCAACAACAACAACTATCATAACCACTACAACAATCACCAACCACGACAGAACTGAAGGCAAGAAGCGGTCAAAGCGTATGCTGCCACTCCTGCTAAGAACAATAGGTATGCCGGAAACCTCCCATTATGTAGAAAATGTGATCTCCATCACACCGGACCTTGTACTGTTAAGTGTAATACTTGCAACAAGGTGGGCCATTTGACCAAGAACTGCCGAAACAAGAGGCCAGCCATTGGAAGTAATCAACTACCAGTGACTGTTATTTGTCATGCATGTGGAGAAAAAGGGCATTATACAAATTAGTGCCGAAAGACCAACATCAATACCCAGGGAAGAGCCTACATGCTAAGGGATAGGAAAGCTCATCAAGACCCGAACGTAGTTACGAGTATGTTTCTCCTAAACCAGCATTTAGCTAGAGTATTATTTAATTCCAAAGTCGATAAAAGCTTCATATCCACATCTCTTGCCTCTATGCTAAATATCTCGCCTATTATAATAGATACTTTTTACGATATCGAAATGGCTGACGAAAACCTAGTAAGCACAAATATCGTTATCCAGGGTTGCACCTTAACCTTGCTAAATCAACCCTTCGAAATCGATCTCATGCCGATTAAACTCGGTAGTTTTGACGTTGTCATCGGTGTGGACTGGTTGTCCAAGTATCATGCCAAAATGCTTTGTGATGAGAAAGTCGTTCACATTCCTATTGACGATGAAACTTTGATCATTCGAGGTGACCAAAGTAAGACCCGACTAAATCTCATATCTTGTATAAAAACTAAACGATACATATCCCGAGGTTGTTAAGTTTTCATGATCCAAGTAACGAAGAAGAAGAAGTCAGACGATAAAAGATTAGAAGATATTCCTGTAGTTAGAGAATTCCCAAAAGTTTTTCCTGAAGATCTACCTGGCCTCCCTCCCATTCGCCAAGTAGAATTCCAAATCAATTTAATTCCCGGAGCAACGCCTATAGCCCGCGCACCCTATAGATTAGCTCCTTCAGAAATGCAGGAACTATCTAATCAACTTCAAGAATTGTCAGACCGAGGTTTTATACGACCAAGTACTTCACCCTGGGGAGCTCCTATCTTATTTGTTAAAAAGAAAGACGGATCCTTCAGAATGTGTATCGATTATCGGGAGTTGAATAAACATACTGTAAAGAATCGTTACCCATTACCCAGAATCAATGACTTATTCGACCAACTTCAAGGTTTGAGTGTCTACTCAAAAATCAACCTAAGATCAGGTTATCATCAACTGAGAGTGAGGTATGAATATAAGGGGGGATATTCCTAAGACTAACTTTTCAAAACTGAATACGGACACTATGAATTTCAAGTTATGCCATTTGGTTTAACTAACGCACCTGCTGTATTCATGGATCTCATGAATCGAGTGTGTAAACCATACATGGATAAATTATGATAGTGGTTCATCGATGATAATATTCTCATCTACACTCGTAACGAAGAAAGAAACATCAAATCCATCTAAGAATAATCCTAGAATTACTCAATGAAAAGAGAAGTTGTATGCCAAGTTTTCTCCGAAAGTGATTTTTTGGATTCGTATTTGAAAGATTACTAGTAATCTTAAGATTTAAACTAAGAAACAATAGTGAGATTGGGTTGTGATGGTTTAGAATAAGAACTGGATGGAAAATGGATGAATGTATTAATGAAGTGTAATGGAAAAATGGAACAACCAACCCTCTCCAAGACTAGGAGAGGGCCTATATATACTATAGAGGCCGGCCATGGGATGAGTTGGGCCTCTCATGGGCCTTGGGCCGGACTAGATTACTAATTTAATCATGATACTAACTACGAGCTAAGACTTGTTACAACTTGGAAGTGACCGACACTTTTCGTGTTTCCAAACAAATCACCCCCTAAGGTAGGTCACTCAATTACAAACTTAAAACCTAGCCTTCTATGCTTTACTTAGTCTTTAGCTCGTACTCTTGACTTTGCTCTTTTGTGAATATGTTGTGGTGAATTCATTGACTTCTTTGATTGACTTGTTCCCTTTGATCTTGTATTTGACATTGTAATCTTTGAGCATCTTGAGATCATCAACCAAGCACAATCTCTACTAACGCCATCTTGTAACTTTGCCATCATGAGGACTTGTGATTCTAGACCGACATGCCTCATACCATTCTTGAATCTTTAAATGTTGCCAACTTTTTCTTGAAATTCTTAACTTTAACACTTTGACACTTTCCTAGAAAGATGTGTGGCATCAAGTACGGAAGTCTGAAACAATTACTCATGAGCTTTCATGATGACTTTAATGTTTGGTCGATCGGTAAAGATGAGCATTGTGCTATGGATCTTGTGAGACTGCTGGAATAAGGAACCTCCACCACCATTTTAAGTAGCCTCATAAACAGTCACAATAAAAGCAGGGGGAGGACGAATATGGCTTTGGTCATTTCGCCCAGGATTGGTTAGAAACCTTCAGATCCGTGAAGGAATCGACCTGGTGATCAGGATAGATTCAATTAAGAAGAATCTCTTGACAGGAATTTCCACTGTAGTATTGAATCATTCTAAACACATAGGGGAGTATTAGATTCATCGTACTCCAGCATTTTCCTCATTATCGGAACGTCTCAAAGCAGACAGTAAACGAAAAAAGAGTGAAACATGAGTTACTATCTCACCGAATTGATATAGAAAATTGATTTGAAAAACATCGGTGTATCACTTACAAAATTGTTTTTGGACACAACCGAGAGTGTATAATCATTTCAAAAATTCACATAACAACCGTGATCCATTTCCTGGAACAAGTTTGATTCTTATAGAATCACACCATCGGTTTCTTTTCCATTGTCACAAGTTTAATCATAAAGAATAGCACCAGTTACCTACCATAGAGCTTGTTTGATGTTTGGGCTCAAGCAGATTTTCCCATCTCATTATGAATGAATTCACAACTGATGTTTCTGGCAAAACCACGATGATGAAGCGAAGGACTCTTAAAATGTATCTTGTAAATCGCATTGGGGTGACTTAGCAGTGAATATTTTTGACAAGTTTCACATTATGCGACTTAACAGATTTAATTTGTCAAGTGTCCTAATGAGATTTATGGATGATCTCTTTTTGGCTCTAGATTCAATAGTGCACTTTGATTTTAGTGATCGGAGGCTAGAGCTGAGTGCCACTTTTTCAATATCAACTAACTCGGAGTGAGAGAGTTGATAGAAATGTGTAAATCTCCTTGAGTTTTGAAACAAAGTCTTTCCGACTTTGAGTGGCTGGGAAGGGTTGTACATAACGTCACTGGGTCCATGACTATCTTCAATGTTGGACAACATCTGAGTGTTTCTGACAGCATATGTATTGACCCGGTTTCTGCCTAAGTGTATGAAGGGCTTCTTTCTTTTCACCCTTTATCCTTACATTTCTTTTTCATTCTTCAACCCCTTCAATGCTTACCGAGACTTCATAACTAACACCTTGTTGGGTTTGTTCCAGTGTTAGCTCCATCTCAGTCGGCATTATTCCCTATTCTCACTTTTTCTCCTTTTTAATCATACCTAAGGACTTCTACACTAACTAGTGGATATCCCTGGGTAGATCCCTCCGGTTCTGGCTGGATCATGGGATTTGAATACCTAAGCCTAACCGCCTTATAACTTCACGAATTTAAGAACATGGTCGGTCTTTTGGGGTATTTCATCACGATCCTTCCAAAAACATTGAAAATTTCAATCAAAGTGTTTGATATAAATATCAAAAGATTTACACTTTGAGAGTTTTTCATCATCACTAAAAGCTCCCCCTTAACATGTGCATCGTAATCGTAGTACATGCTAAGTGTGAAGTGCATTGAGTCCATTTTATTTGATCACTTCTGTCAATATACATTAAGTCCAGGTTAATCACATTTTCTCCCCTTATCCAAAATGTTAATCCCTTGATATTTTGGATATCAATTGATTAACCGTTTGGGGACAAAATGAAATATTCTAGCAGATTGGAACATATTATTGCTCCCCCTCAACTTTTGAGGGATTATAAGATGGTGCCGAGTACAATTATTTGAAAATTTTTGAATTTACTAAGAAATTCTTGAAAAATTTGTACTCGAGCACATCTTATTTTTCACCAAAAATCTACACTAGTAATTAACATATTCACAAGATAAAATTATTTACGAGGATTGACCTTTTTAAGATGAGAACAACATATGATAAATCATATGGTCCTTTGTAGTAGCCGTAAGTCACCCCCGTATGGTCTTCCACCTACAAATCTCTCCAAACTCCGCATTATCCTCCTTGTCTTTAGCCTTTTGTCAATTGCCTGAATCATATCACCCCCCCCCCCCCCCCCCCCCCCCCCCCCCTTTTTTTTTTTGCTTTCTTTCTTTTTTTCTTTTTTTTTTTTTTTTTTTTTTTTTTTTTTTTTTTTTTTTTTTTTTCTTTTTTTTTGTTTTTCTTTTTTTTTTTTTTTTATTTTTATTTTTTTTTTTTCTTTTTTTTTTTTTTTTTTTTTTTTTTTTTAATTTTTTTTTTTTTTTTTTATTTTTTTTTTTTTTTTTTTTTTTTTTTTTATTTTTTTTTTTTTATTCTTTTTTTTTTTTTTTTTTTCTTTTTTTTTTTTTTTTTTTTTTTTTTATTGCATTTTCTTTGTCACGTTGGCTCCAAAAATTTTGAGGCAGATACTCCCTTTCTAATCCCTTGAGGCGATCATTTCTAGAGCATTCCGAACATCATCGAGAGTACCATCGTTGAACTTGTGTAGTTCGTCAATGCGCATCAATCTGTTCTTCTTGTCTTTGTTCTCATAGATGAATCCTCTGGGATCGGAGTATGGTGTATAAGCGTCTCGTCTTCTCAGATTGGATCTGTACGTGTCAGGCTTTGTGAGGTTGATTTTCTTTTGATAGCTTTCAACACCCAATTGAAGATCTTCCACACGCCTTTGGATGACAACACTTCTTGTAAACATTCTTAAGGAGACATTAAATGCAATACGTTCTTCAACGTTGAGATTTATCACTTTTCCCTGCACAAGAAGAAGCAGCATGTCTTCAATGTCTTGGATCCGAAGTCTGTGGAAGTCGCCTTCTTTGAACTTGTAAAGTATGTCGTCATCCCTCCGTACAGTAATCCAGTCAAGATGCTTGTAGTTTTGCCATTCGACTATTTCCACCTTCGTGACAGCGATAATTCTTCTCTTTGAGTAGACGTCACGAGCTGATTCCCTTGTGATAGGCAATGAGTATTAATTGTCTTCGCTTTTTGCCCCAATGTGAAACTCCCCAGAGTGCGAATTTGTCGTAGTGAAATATCACTTGACTCCACATTGAGTTGGGCACTAAGTCTTCTATCCATTTAATATGCCCGTAATCTGCAGCCTTTGGTCTTCGTAACATGAAAGTAGAATACTTCCCGGCTTGATCTCCACACGTGGTACCTATAGGTCGTTTTTGATATAGTGATGAAACGGTTATGGTCATGAAGCCTTGAGTATTTCGGATCCAACGGTATTGGGCTATCGCTGATCATGAGGTTTTGGAGGCCCTTCGGGGATTGATCCAGTCCAATTTTTCAGTTGTGGCTCTTATAGACTATACTTCACACAAGTATTCAAGTTCAGTCAAACTTTTGCATGTTCCTTTCATCAGCTCAAATGTTGGACCTGCTAACAATTCAGGTGTTAGTGTTTTAACATTTAGCCGGTTCATCACAAAAGCAGAGAAGTCAAATGTAGTGTCTGTTAGTTCATCGAATGACTCTCGAGGGTCACTGTCTTCATGCTGATTGCTTTGCAAAGGTTGGAAAAGATTCATGAATGGTAGAACAGACCTTATTCCACCACAGCGCTCGCTATCAGGAGAAGGTAGTAGTGTAGGTTGTTGAAACCAGTCAGGAAGATGTTGGACCTCTTCTTCTGCTTGTTCATCATGGACACCTGTTTCAAACTCCTGGTGTGCAGGTGCTTCAAAGACATCTGTAGTTTGCATAGTTTCCTCTACCGGAGCAGATTGGCTAGCAGATTGCTTGTGAGTCTTAGAACCTGTAGTAGTAGTCTTTCCTGCTGTCGTGGTTGTCGTTTCTCTTGGAGCACTGGTAGAAGCAGGTTCTTTTCCTGACCTTCTTCTTTTGGACCCCCGGTCTGTTCCAGCGGAGGGTTCTTGATCATCATCTGCTCCGTCTCGAGGTCTTTTTATTGTGACCGTATCGCCATATGTATCTAACAGAATTTTGTCTGCTTCCATAGAGTTGTTAGCTTCCATCTTGTCAATTAAGATCTTTTTCAGCTCTAGTTCTGAAAGATTAGCAGCTACAGCATGAGACGTGTTGGCTTCCTTTGATGATCGTACCAGAACCTCAGACTCGAGTTGTTCGATTACTAACTTCTCAATTTTTGGAGTAATTTTGGAGACTTCCTTTTTGACTTGTTCCTTGATTACTTTCTTCATTCCTTCATCGATTGAATCAAGGAATTGTTGATTTTCAGTATTAGACTCTTCTCGAATTCTGTCATACTTCAATTGGACTGCAACATCCACTGCTTCCTGCATTTTATTTGCTAGATAATGGTCAACGATGCCAGGAATGGAGGAGAGTGCTTCTGCATATTGATTTGTTTGTCTGAGTTCCGAGAAGTTGTCTTCTAACGCTTTTAGTCTGTAATCAAAGCCAAACAACGAAGCAAAGTTAGGAAGATTTTGTAGTGAGGAGCTTGTAGTAGTAGCCGGTGTCAGGAGGATACGGTGTTGGAGGGCGATTGATTTGTGCAGTGAAGGATGGCTCCATGATGGCTGTTACAGGAGTATCAATTAGAGAGGTGGCTTCAGTATGTTGTCCAAAAATATCATCAACACCGGTATCTTGGTTTGGATTCAGCATGTTGGAGACGAAGCCAGATGATACAGACGAGCTCTGTTGTTGACCATCAGGATTTACCGGAGTTAGGGTCACATGAGTGTCTTCAATTTCCTGGGTTGCTTGAACCTGGGGTAATATAACATCTGTCATTACATCATCTCTTCCATCAAGATCGGTATTGGTATCTTCGACTGCCTCATTTCCTTGATCCTCTTCATATGTAGCCTCTTCATCCGACTTTGCTCCTTCAACATTCGTTCCTTCAACTTCATTGTCACTATCTTCGTCATCTGATGATGAAATACGAGAGGGTGTGTGAATTGTAGGATCGAAAGAATCATCTTCATCAGTTTCCTCTTCATGTATTATGTCATCATCATGAGTTGTGAGCTTTGGATGGACAAAATCATCACCATCATCGTCTGATTCAGTCTGCTCTTCATCATCATCATCTTGAACTTTCTCATCATCGTCATGATCATCATCATCTTCATCATCCTGAGTAGTCTCATTAACGTCATTTTTATCTGCATCTTCATCATCTTGAGCTTGCTCATCAACTTGATCATCGTCACTTGATTTCCAAGAGATATCATCCTCTGAGTCATAATCAGGTGCATCGGGAACCCCTGGTGCAACACCAGTTCCTTCATCTGCACCAGAACCACTGGCATGAGAGCTGTGAGTTTCTTGACGGCTTCTTTTTGTGATTATTTTGAGTTGCTCAGCCTCTGTCAAGTCAGCCTCAGAGATAGTCTCCAACTCTGAAGTCTTCTGTTTTGCTTTTCCAGACTTCTTTTCCTTGGGGGCAGTGGGAGGCTTCTGTTGAGTGATTATGTCTGTAGTAGCTTTCTTCTTGCTTCCTTTTGTCTTAGGAGGAATTGTTCCTGAAGCCCTAGCATAATACTCTTTGTATGATTCAGAGTTGCGGATGTCCTCGTTGGTTAATGCCACTGGCAAGATAGCCCCGTACAACTGAGTGGCTTCATTCCTTGAGATGACATTGATTGTAGTAAACATTGGGTCATCTCTGGCATAGTGCCAATTGACCTTGTTTCTTCTAGTTATATATAAAAAAAACGCACACTTTACTTCAAACCCTAAACCTAGACCTTTATCCCACGCCTCTCTTTTTTCTTATGATAATCACTCTCACTGCACACACTTTATCATTGAACCATGTTTCATCCCTTTTCCTCTTGGGCTTAGTACACTGCTTGGCAATATGACCCCCCCTTTGCAATTGTAACAAATGATAGTCCGTTGTTTCCCCGTGTTGCTTCCACTTGCACCAGGTGTGTATTTTCTCGTTGTTCCAGCAGCATAAGTAGTTTGTCTCCCCTGAACAGGTTGCACAGTTACTTTTCCATCATAGATGGTAGCTTGTGTGGACGAGGGTTTTGACAAGTCTTAGCTGGTTGTTTGGTAAGTAGGATACTGGGAATTGACAACGAGCATTTAGAACGACATCATGTGATTAAATCGCAATCAATTGGATCATCCCAATTTCTGGGAACACTAAAAAACTAGACAGTAGTCTGTTGGAAAATTCAGTTGTTGCTATTGATAGGACTGTGGGAGCATATTCCAATTGTGGGATTGAGGGTTGTGAGAATAAATGTAGTGGATGAATGGTGGGATTTTACTACTCATTTGGATGGATTAAGTAATTGAAAGAGGTGTGATTATTTGGTTGTGATTTGTTGAAGTCTGATAAGGTGGTAACAAACTTGAAACTATAATGGTGAAACAAATAAGTTGAGATAGAGACTTTTGGGTGAGTGTATAGCATGATATGATAAGCTGGCCTGAGTTAATTGTTGAGATGGAAACTAAAGCAAGAGGATCGGAGTTGCGTTCATGCATCAAACGAACTTCATATTTGCATGTCTTTCATGTTGTTTCAGGTAAGCATGAAGCTGATCAACATTGGTAGTGTGCAAGTCTTTGACTAATTTAACAATCATAACAAATTTGCTCCATTTCATCAGGAAGAGTGTTTAAAACTGGATGTTGACCTTATAAACTGCTCCAAGGGCAATCTTGTAGATGTTCATATCAGTGATAACAAGTTTAACCTCTCAAGTAGTACATCAGTAGCGTCTCTCCTTTGTTGTGAGTGAAACTTATCGAATTCATCATACCAGCTTGCAACTCTCGTTCTAGTTTTTGTTAACGACGTTCCTTTGCATTAGCAGGTTAATCTTCACCAAAGGATCTTTTTGCCACACATGTGACTCACAAGAGCATAGATTTTCATTGGAAGGCCTTGGAGAATGATTTTTATTGCTTTGAGTCACAGATCAAGCTTGAATGGCTTCACGGCGAGTCATTTCAACATATTCCTTAAGCATTGTTACTCCTATCCTCAGTGATTGAAGGCCAAACAAGTTGTCCTTTTCAACAGATGCAAGAAGTATTCTCATGGGTCTATACATCATATACATTTCCCATTCTGCTTTTCACTGAATCCATAACAAGTTTTTTCAAGCTACGGTGGTTTGTTTGTCTCCTCCATAAACAAGTGACTTAATTCGGCAAGAGTCTTCATTATGGTATCAAAAAGATCAAATTGATCGATCGTGTAGAAAGAATTGGTGTTTGGTTATGTGATGTTTATTGATCTTGAAATGAAATTACAAGGGATTTTTACAATTCTTGACAAAACCGGGAAACAAGTGTTTGGTTTCACGGATTTTACAGTCAAAGAAATAACCTATATTTAAATTGAGTGATTATTTAAAATTTGACAATTTTTTTTCTAGTTTCCTGCGTTTGTCACTTTTTCGTCTCGGATCAACTAAACAAAACCTCGTTCGGGAGTCACTGTTCGGTTCACTAGTTCGGTTTCACACTAGTTCGAAACTTTCACTAGTTTTCGGTTTCACCGATCGTGTCGAATTCACTCCGTTCTGGTTCCACACAACGTTCGGATTCACCGTTCCGATTCCAACTACTACGAAACTCAAATTTCAAAACTCAAAAAATAAACATTTTTGAATGTTTTTTTTTCGCAAAAAAAACTTGTACAACTAGTGGGTACTACAACCCAATAGGAACAATAAAAATTGAAAACATTTTAAAGGTTTTTAAAAAGCCAAAAAAATTTTAGATCAAAATTTTGCTCTTTGTAAAAGGTTTTGAACTAACCAATCAACAATGACAAACACAAACGAACTAAAAACACAATACCCTACTCCATGGCTTTTGATACCAATTCGTAGATACATTAATCTTATGATCAAACCAGAACAAGATGATGAAGTGTGGGTTTGTGATGTTAAGAGAGAAAGAATGGATAATGAATGGATGAAAAGTTTATTACTGGAATGTAAACAAAAGGAACGAACCAACCCCTCTCCAAGGCTAGGAGATGGGCTTTATATACATGCATTGATGGCCGGCCTATAGCTAGTGATGGTTCTTCCATGGGCCTTGGGCCGGACTAGTTTACTAATCTAATCATTACACTAACTACGAGCTAAGACTGTTAAAACTTGGAAGTGACCGACACTTTTTGTGTTTCCAACAAAAGTGATTTAGGAGGTAAAATGACCTAATTTGACTTTTTTGCATTATTGTCTTATACATTGAGCTTTAGAAAGTTGTAACTGTGATTCAGGAGGGGAAAATATATTCAAATGTTTGTGTATTAATGGTTACTTGTACACATGCTTTAAAGACTTGTACAGTTATTATATGTATACATTACATATAATTTAGGGTTTTGTGATATAAACGTTAACGGTTTAAAAGGCTTGTTTTTTAAATAAACGTTTTGAAAAGTAGTTAAATGCATAACATATACTGTGGTGAATATGATTATTGTCAGATATAGACTTGAAATATTAGGATGTTTACATGATGTAAACATAGATAAAGATGGCATTGGTAGAGGTTGTGTTAGTTCGTTTACTTTAGAGATGCAAGTTACGTTGCATAATGAGATAAAGCATAAATTTCCTAATAAAAAGGTGGTATATATATAATAGATGGATATTACAGTGCATCTATTATAGAATGGATATTTACATTGATGAAAAATGCGGGTTGTTAAAGTCTCCTTCCTATAAAGAAATCTCTCCTGAATTTTGGTTAGATGGCAGGAGTGGTGTTTGATGAAAACATGATGTAGGAATACTTGGCACGAATTTGATCTTCGCATTCCCATGTAAATTCTGGTCCTCTTTTAGAGTTCCATCTTACTTTGATTATAGGAATACGACTTTGTTTCAGTTGCTTGACTTCTCGATCTATAATCTTCACTGGTTCTTCTACAAAGTTGAGTTTGTCATCAAGTCGAAGCTCTTTCATTGGAATGACAAGGGATTCGTTAAATAAGCATTTATTTAGATTAGAAATGTGGAAAGTACTGTGGACATTACTAAGCTCTTCAGGAAGCTCTAGTTTATATGCCACTGGGCCAATCCGTTCAAGGATTTTGAATGGTCCAATGTACCGAGGGTTAAGCTTTCCTCGTTTTCCGAATCGGATGACACCTTTACAAGGTGATACTTTCAACATAACATGATCTCCAACTTGAAATTCTAAAGGCTTTCGTCTTATATTGGCATAACTTCTCTGCGGGTCTCTTGCAGCTTGCAAGCGTTGTCGAATTTGCACAACATCTCCAACTTCGGCCCAGCAAACAGGTGATCTGCACTTTCAACCATAAAGTGCCTCGAATGGTGTTGCCTTGATACTGGCATGGTAACTGTTATTGTATGAGAATTCTACCAATGGTAAGTGTCTTTCCCATCCTTTTCCAAAATCTATAACACAGGCTTGAAGCATGTCTTTGAGTGTTTGAATGGTCCTTTCACTTTGTCCATCGGTTTCGGGATGATATGCCGTACTCATGTCTAATTGAGTATCCAAAGCACTTTGTAATGATTGCCAGAATCTGGATGTGAAATGACTATCATGATCCGAAATGATAGATATTGGCACTCCATACCGGGAGACTATTTCTTTGATGTATAACCTTGTAAGGGTTTCCATACTATCTGTCTCTCGGGTAGGGATGAAGTGTGCGGATTTGGTAAGGCGATCGACAATGACCCAGATTGTGTCATGTCCGTTTGATGTTTTGGGCAGTTTTATGATGAAATCCATTGTGATTCTCTCCCATTTCCACATAGGAATCTCTGGTTGTACCAGTAAGCCGGATGGCTTCTGACATTCTGCCTTAACTCTAGAACATGTTAAACATTTGCCAACATATTCAGCGATGATTGCCTTCATGTTAGGCCACCAATAGAGTTTCTTAAGATCCTGATACATCTTGTCAGAACCCGGGTGAATGGAATATTTTGATTTATGGGACTCATGCATGATCAAGTCTCTCAGATTACCAAAGAGTGGTAACCAGCTTCGGTTCTTAATACAACGAGTTCCATCAGGACGTATTTCAAATGCTTTATCCATTCCTCGTAAGTTTTCAGCCTTGATGTTTTCTTCTTTGAGTGCTTCGGTTTGAGCTTTAAGAATTTGTGAGGGTAAGTTTGGATGAATGGTCATAACTAATGATCTAACTCGGAGTGGTTTGATTCGTTCCTTCCGGCTTAAGGCATCTGCTACAACATTTGCCTTTCCAGGATGGTAGCGAATTTCACAATCGTAATCTGCAAGCAATTCTAACCAACGGGCGTTGTCTCATGTTCAACTCTTTCTGATCAAGGATATGCTGAAGACTTTTATGAACAGATGAACACATTACATATGGGTGCCAATACAATAGTGTCTCTAAATTATAAGCGCAACACTAACGGCTCCTAATCGAATCATGAGTGGAAAGTTTTTTTCTTTTATTAGGCTTAAGTTGTCAGGATGCATATGCAATAACCTTCTCTCTTTGCATTAACACCACTCCTAGACCTTGATGGGATGCATCACAGTAAACAACAAAATCTTTATTTCCTTCTGGTAATGCTAAGATTGGAGCTTCACATAGCTTCTGTTTAAGTAGTTGAAAAGCCGACTCTTGGTCTTAGCCCCAGATATACTTCTTGTTTTTCTGGGTTAATATAGTCAAAGACTTTGCAATCTTCGAGAAATCTTTGATAAATCTCCAATAATAACCGGCAAGTCCGGTAAAGAAATGACGTAATACTGTAGGGTAGTAGGAAGATGTCCAATCTAACTGCTTTAATCTTGGCGGGGTCAACATGAAGTCCTTGACTATCAATTAAGTGTCCAAGAAATTACACGGTACGAATCCAGAAATCACACTTGAAGAACTTGGCATACAACTTCTCTTTCTTGAGTAATTCTAGGATTATTCTCAGATGCTTTGCGTGCTCTTCTTTGTTACGAGAGTATATAAGAATATCATCGATGAACACCTATTACGAATTTGTCCAAGTAGTTTTAATACACACAATGGTTCATTAGATCCATGATTACAGCAGGCGCATTAGTTTAAACCAAATATCATTACTTGAGCATTCGTATTCCGTAACTTGTTCTGAAAGAAGCTTAAGAATATCTTCATCACTTACTCTCAGTTGATTAAAAGCACTGATCTTAAGTCATTTTAGATCTACACTCTAAACCTTGAAGTTGGTCAATAATCATCATCCAGGTAATTGGGTAATGATTCTTTACGGTAAGGTTCATTCACTCCCGGAAATTCATACACATTACTGAAAGATCTGTATTTTCTTTAAGACAATAATACAAGAACTTCTCAAGGGAGGGGTACTTGGTCGGATAAAACCTACCTCGATCTGATAACTTTTGAAATTGGTTAAGATATTTCGCCTTTTTCTGAAAGAGCCTAATCCTATAGGGTGCTCGGGCTACAAGTGTTGTTCGTGGAATTAGATCGATTTGGAATTCTACTTGGCGAACGGTAGGAAGGCTAGGTAGATCCTCAAGAAAAACTTGTAGGAATTATCTAACTACTGGGATATCTTCTTGTCTTTTCTCATCTGACTTCTTTTCCACTACATGGGCTACGAAAACTTGACAACCTCAGGATATATACCTTTTGGTTTTTATACATGATATGAGACTTAGTCGGATTTTACTTTGGTCACCTCGAATGATCAAAGTTTCACCTTTGATTGGAATGTGGATGACTTTCTCGTCACAGATAATTCTAGCATGATACTTAGATAACCAATCCATACCAATGACGACGTCGAAACTATCGAGTTTGATTGGCATAAGATCAATTTTGAAAGGTTGGTTTAACAAAGTCAGAGTTGCATCCTGAATAACGGTGTTTGTGCTTACTAGGTTTCCATCAGCCATTTCGATATTGTAAAAGGTATCTATTGTAATGGGTGGAATATTTAGCTTAGAGGCAAGAGATATGGATACGAAGCTTTTATCGGCTCCAGAATCAAATAATACTCTAGCTAGATGTTGGTTTATGAATAAACAATACCGTGACTAAAGTAATACATTAAGGTCTTGGTGAAGCATTCCTATCCCTCAGCGCATGTAGCTCTCCCCAGGGCCATTGTTTGGGTGTCTTTTGGCACTGATTTGCATAATGCCCTTTCTTTCCACAGGCATGACAAGTAACTGTCACTGGTAGCAGATTACTTCCAGTGGTTGGCCCTTTGTCTCTATAGTTCTTGGTTAGATGGCCCACCTTGTTGCAAGTATTACACGTGACAGTGCAAGGTCTTATGTGATGCAAAGTGCATTTCTTACACAAGGGACGGTTTTCAGTATACCCATTATTTTTAGTTAGGGTGGCAGCATAAGCCCTGAAGGTTTCTTATCTTCTGTTCTGTTGTGGTTGGTGATTATTATAGCGGTTGTTGGTGTTGTTGTTACGGTAATTGTTTTTATTATCGTTGCGGTAGTTGTTGTTGCTGTTGAAAGATCTTCTGTCGTCAAGCTTTTGTTTGTGATCACTTGATACTTGCACTGGAGTTTGCTTTGTTACCTGATCCATTAGCCTCTGGGCTATGTTAATGCCTTCCTCTAGAGTTTGAGGTTTATAGGCAGTAACGTTCCGTTTAATACTTTGAGGCAATCCCAGATGAAAACTTCCATTATTTTCTCAGAATCTAGCACCATAGTGGGACACAAGGTTGCCAGTTCCTGGAATCTTCTCACATCTTATGGACCTTACAGTCAGATGGTAAAATTCGTCTTCCATCTTCTGGACCTCAGTTCGGGGATGATACTTCTTTATCAAAATCTTCTTGAATTCAACCTAGGTAATGTTGTAAGCTTCTTTTATCCCAATAGGTTAAGAAAAAGAATTCCACCAGGATATAGCTTATTCGGTTAAAGTACCAGTAGCAAACTTTACCTTGTAGTCTTCGGTACAGTTGCTACGGTAAAACAATGATTCAGTTCGCTCAAACCAGCAGATAAGTCCAACAGCTCCTTCCGTACCTTTAAAGTTGATAGGTTTGCAGCTCATGAACTCTTTGTAGCTACACTTTCTTGCTACAGGAGCTTCTCTTCTCTAGTGTTGCTATTGGTATTTGTCAGCATTTGCCATTGTTGTCAATGCTTGGCATCCACGCTGCGAGAAATACTATCAGCAACGAGTTTCTTATGCAGCCTGAGTCACGGTGGTGCATCAGAGTTGAACGATCGTTTTGAGAGCATTCTATCAACATAAGAACAACACGTATAAGAATGATATCACAAGTCTTAAAATGCAATGCTTATTTTTGAACTTTAAGCATTTTTAACAATAGTGATATTGAAATCATAGATACTTATTTGATATGAATTCTAACAAGCATCTAACTTATTAGTTTATTTTCTAGGGGTTACGGTAAGATTCATAATGATGAATACGAAGATGTAATATAGGACACACGATGAATATGAAACGGGATCACCATTATATTATATCATGAACAACTTACCTTGTACATGTACATAATCAAAATTTAACAAGTGTTTGTTAATTATACCACACATCCCTGCTAGTTAACAGTAATAACTAGTATCTAATCTAGTAGTCCGATGGTCCTTCCTGGCTGTTCTTGTGTTCATAGATTGCATTCAGAATACTTTCCTTATCTGCTTGGTGACGAGACTAGATATCTTCGATGATTTGTTCTAGATTAGTAATCCTGAAGTGAGCCAGAGCAATCTTGTTGTTATTTCCCATTTTCTTTCTTTGAAGTTTAGCAATTTGAATACGAGACCTCGAGTTCAGGACTTACCAGATTGTCAAAATCTTGTTGTATGATCACCCGACCTTTTCCAAGACCTTCTAGTTTTTGTCTTCTATGTGTTCAATGCGGTCGAGAGAGAGTTCATCTAGATGATTCAAAATTTCCTCAATTTGCTTCTCATGACGTTCCAGACTTGTCTTACGAGAGCTTTCTCCTATCTCAAATGCTTGAAGTAGGGGAGAAGTAGAGGAGGATGATTGGTCACGGCCTCGTTTCTTAAGTGACAATAATTCCTCAGGAAGAAATAGGCATTAATTCCTAGAGGATTAAAAACACCATTAGAGATACGATAAAATGGAGGCACAATAGTTGGTGGGGAAATGGTAATTATTCAGCATAAATTGCATGCATCATGGACCTTCATATAGGGGTCATCATGAAAAAGTGAAAGAGTTGGTGAAACTATTGGAACTAAACCAAATGAGTTATTTGAAGAGCTAGAATAAGTTTTTCCCAATGAAGCTGGGACATAGTCTGGGGAAGACGGGATATAGTCAAGAAAGTTGGAGGAAAAAGCATCCTCAATATCGAAAGTAGGGTGGTTGGGAGAAGACATCACTCTGTTAATAACCCAGTGGTAATTAACATAAGTTTTTATAAAATAGTATAATTAAGTTATATATATTAGATACTATTCGGGTAGATTGTATGGCACGAAGGACTTTCTGAATGGAAAAAAGAAAAGTAGTTATAGTTAAGGTTTCAACCTTGTTCTTTATAACCTGGCTCTGATACCAATCTATAACACCCCCATTTTGACATATATAGCAGCGGAAGCTAATCTGGGGTATTATTTCATAGTACAACAATCATAATCATAGAAAACGAATTGTAAAGAGACGTTTTTGGAAAATTTAGTTATCATTCATTTATTTATCAGAGTTTTTACAAAAGAGAGGTCCCAAAAGCTACATGAAAACATAAAGTTTGAATGATAACAGTTTAGCCATCTCAAGTCTGTGCCACTTTGTTCCAAAATGCTCAGTTACCTGAGATAAACATCTAAAAGTCAACACAAAGGTTGAGTGAAATTCA
This sequence comes from Tanacetum coccineum, assembly GCA_026074375.1. Taxonomy (NCBI): domain Eukaryota; kingdom Viridiplantae; phylum Streptophyta; class Magnoliopsida; order Asterales; family Asteraceae; genus Tanacetum; species Tanacetum coccineum. The sequence continues at coordinate 18,627 of BQNB010028757.1, forward strand.
TAGGTTTATGTTAAGACAGTTTAATACAATTCAATAGTTGGGTTACATTGTTATACACCCAAGCGTTAATAATTTCAATGAGTACAATTATTATGGAAAATAGTATTATTGCCCTAAGCTCATGACACCGAGACTTTGAGATAATCAATAATCATAAGAAGTTGCCCCAACGGGTGCCTTTGCCAAACACCCGCATAGTGATTCAAATGAAGTGCGTTTGGTTACCAGAAAGTATAGGTATACCTTACTCCAAAAAGTAATTAACGGTTCATGATAGTGGGGTCTTAATGGCAAAAGTAAAGACTTAGGCAATAATATATCAGGATAGCATATAGTTGGAAAAACACTCGTATTCATGGTTTATAGCATGTATCCCCCTCGCGGGTTTATGAAAACATTAGAAGATTTAAAATGCGAGGCTATGAACTCACCTTAACAGGGAAAATCTGATTTGTTGATAAAATATAATGCCTAAAAAACATTACTAATATTTTTTCACAACTTTACGTTTTGATAATCACAAAACATAAAAACGTTCAAAGTAAAATTAAACGTAAACAAGTAATTAGTAGTAAATTCTCATTTCAACAAATAAATCACTTAGAGGTATGAATAAATAAATACTTAATGCATTTTATTATCAAAGAAAATTTTTATTCAACCTCACACTTTTAAAAATGTTTTAAAACATTTTTAAAATTACAAAACATTTTCTACAATTAAAAAAAATGTTTTATTCAAAATAAACATTTTAAAATTCAAATTTTCGGACCTAAAACGGCTAGAAAAGTTCCAGAAAATTCCCCCTACACAAAAGACAAACTGGGGAAGCCCTAGTCTTGGGCTGGCCCCTTAAGTACAGCACGGTCCGACCCCCTAAAAACTAAGGCACCGCCCTCTTATTTAAGGGGACGCCCCTAGGTAGACCTCCCTAGTTTGTCCTATAAATACGAGTATTTTTTCCTCATAATTTTCTCACCTTTTGCACTTATTTTTTCTGCTCAAAACAGCCCACATATCCTCTCTAAAATCCTTTGATCATTTAATCATAAACTTTGTTTCCAAGTGATCCAAGCTTAATTCCTCAAATGCAAAAAGAAGAATACTTTCATCATCAAGTGAAAAAGTATTACACCTCAAGTGTGTATTGCAATCTTGTTGCAAACATATCACATATTTGTAAATCAATGTAAATTTTAATATTTGTGTGTAGTAGCTAGATCTTAGGATCTTTGTAAGTAAATATTTAATTATTTGTGATCTTACCATAGGTTAGATAGTTGTGATATAAGTAGAGTGGTAAAGTTAAGTTGTGAAGAAGTCGTGAAGTTGTGAAGAAGTCGTGAAGTTGTGAACAAGTCATGAAGTTGTGTTGTGATAGATTGGTTCTAGCTAAGATTATAACTCGACATTTAGCTTTGTGTCGTAAATCGGTGTAAGCCACGTTGTGTACGGTTTTCTCTGCCATAAGGGAGTTTGTTGACATAGTGAAGAAAACTCTCAGAGTTTGGGCTCAGGAGCGGAGTAGGCGAAGAGGTTCTCGTTACCGAACCACTAATAAATCTTGTGTTGTGGTTTTGATTTCTACTCTTATCTCTTGTCTTACAGTTTACTTTTCTAATATCAATTTTATTGATTGTTTAGAAAGTATTTGTTTCATATTGTGGAATTGGTTGAATTCACATAAAATCGAATCTAAAATTTTATAAACAAATTTAAAACCTTTTAATTAAAAAGCGATAACCTATTCAACCCCTGCTAGTTATCAACAATTGGTATCAAGAGCCACTCCAAACAACTCCTAAACAAGATTTTAAAATAAATTGTATTTTACAACTTGAATCGTTCTTATGGAATCGGAAAAAAATTTAGAAGGGCAATCTTATGCAAAGACCACCACTATTTTAAGTGATGAATATATTATATTGGAAACATAAGATTCGAAACCTATGTTAGGTCAAAAAGATCAGATATTTGGGCATTTATTACCGAGGGTGATTTTTCTCCTATATCAAAATAATCCCGAAACTAAAAAGGAAGAAAATTGTACCTTTTTCATTAAACAAAAAAATGATCTTAAAAAAGAAACGTTACTAAAAATAATGAACCAAAATGGTAATGTTAAAATGTTATACCAGAAAAGAAATAAAGAATTTTTTGTGTGTCAAACCACAAAAGAAATTTTTATTAATCACTCATCAAGGTAATAATCAAGTCAAAGCTAACAAAATAGATCTTCTTGTTCAACAATATGAACAATTTATAATTTCGGAAGAGGAGTCAATAGATAATGCCTTTGCTAAATTTAACACTATTATTACTAGTCTAAAAGCACTTGATGAAGGTTTTTCTAGCAAGAATTGTGTTAGGAAATTTCTTAGGGCATTACATCCTAAATGGCGCGTAAAAGTCACGATGATCGAAGAATCAAAGAATCTAACAACTCTATCACTTGACTAACTCATTGGAAATTTAAAGGTTTATAAAGAAGTTATTAAGAAAGATTCTGAAACCGTTAAAAGTAAAAGTGAACAAAGTAGATCTATTGCCTTGAAAGCTAGAAAGGAATCTAGTGATGATGAAAGCTCAACCTCCGATAGTGAAGATGAAGAATACGCCATGGCCATAAGAGTCTTCAAGAAATTCTTCAAAAGACGAGGACGATTTGTAAGACAACCATATGAAGAAAGAAAATCATTCCAAAGAAATAAAGATGACAAAATGGCAAAGGCGAAAGAAAATGCTTAAAGTGTGGAGATCCAAATCATCTCATCAGAGAATGTCCAAAACAATTAAAATATCAAAATCAAAAGGCGTTTGTTGGAGGATCTTGGAGTGATAGCGACGAAGATGAAGAGGAAATGACAAAGGACGAAAAGTGTCTTATAGCTAAAGCTTCAAATGAGATACTTTCCGAAACTGAATACTTTAGTGATGACCAATCATCATTAGACGAAAATGACTTAGATAGTGAATATAGTAGACTATGCAAAATAGGACTAAAAGTCATGGCTAAAAATAAAACTCTAAAACAAGCTAAAATAGAATTAGAGAATGAAGTACTGGAATTAAAAGATAAATTATCTAGGTTAGAAAATGGTAAGGAAGTAAATGAAGAATGCAAATTATGTCAAGACCTTAAGTTTGAAAATGAGAAGCTTAGAAAAGAAATATCTAGGCTAAATCATTAAAAAAGAAATATCTAGGCTAAATCAATTTAATGACAGTAGTCACTCACTTAAGAAAATAATAATATCTCAAAAACCTTCCGGAGATAAATCCAGTTTAGGATTTAATTTTACCAAAGGGTCACCTAGCGAAACCAAATAAGTAAATTTTGTAAGAGCTCAAGAAGTCGAGTCGAAAGAAAAATTGATAGAATCAAACCCAAACTCAAAACCAAAATTTATACTTATAAACAATACTAAAATTTATATTGCAAGTGATGATGAGGTAAAACGTTTTTACAAACCTTCCTTAAAACCCAAAGTCGGATTTACTAAACCTACAATGAGGTCTAAAACACCTCCTCCGAGAAGAAAAGAAAACTTCTATCCTCGTTCCAAAACACCTCAACCTAGGAGAGACCAAGGTAAACCAAATTACTCTAACACTAATCACACAATGTGGAATCATCCATACCCACCAAGCTTTCATCAATGTGGAAGATGTTCACCGTGCATGTGTTTGAATCAAATGCAAAACGTGTTCAGAAACAATAACTTCGGACCCATGAAACGATGGGGACCAAATGGCTAAATCATCATATCTTCCAAGGTTAATCATCTACAAGCATCCTTTGGCTTTCGTCAAACAAATTAAAGAACTGATATAGGATTTCCATAAATCCTTATCCTTAAAGCTTGCTACCTTGAAGATTTTAAAGTAATTTCTCTTGAAGGCTAATGTACGTCTCACTCTCTAATTACGTAAATTATAGATTGGTATATGATATACTTAGTATTAGTGATAGATAGGAAATATGGTAGTTACTAGAAATGCCATTTGTTGGCTTTCTAGTTTTTAAAAGAATTTGTTCATTAGGAACCATTCTTTCACATGGATTATCTATGAACCACTATAAAATGGAAATCTTTTATGGCCACGAACTCATATAGACTAAGAAAAATGAGTTAGTGGATAATAATTAACATAGAAGTAGGATGAGTTTTGCATCGGAAAAAGTCTTAAACCACTATGAATGAAACAAACTCCCTTCCACCTCGACGCTCGCCTCAACTACGTCTATCAACATCGCCTTGTTGAAGTCTTTACTCCATTCCAATCTCTCATCCTCCACAATATCCACTTATCCCCTAGAAAACATTATTGGTAATCTAAATCAAAGAACTCTTAGGTTGCAAACTCAAGACAAAAGCAATTTCTTTTGCTTTATTTTAATAATAGAACCTAAAAATATAAATGAGGCATTAAAAGATGAAAATTGGGTAATGGCCATGCAAGAGGAACTAAACCAATTTAAAACAAATGATGTTTGGGAACTAGTCCAAAATCCCATGGATATGACCATTATAGGAACAAAATGGGTATATAGAAATAAACTCGATGAAAATGGCGTCGTAACTAGAAACAAAGCTAGGTTAGTCGCCCAAGGTTATAATCAACAAGAAGGAATTGATTATGACGAAACATATGCACCCGTAGCTAGACTAGAGTCCATAAGAATACTTTTAGCTTATGCTTGCCCACTAGACTATAAGTTATACCAAATAGATGTGAAGAGTGCATTCCTTAATGGTTTTATCAATGAGGAGGTTTATGTGGCACAACCTTCGGGATTCATTGAATCGCAAAACCTAATTATGTCTATAGACTTAAGAAATCTCTTTATGGTCTAAAACAAGCCCCAAAAGCTTGGTACGATCGATTAAAAGCCTTTCTTATTAAACATGATTACTCCATGGGAATGGTAGATAACACACTCTTCACTAAAAAGAAAGACTCCAACCTCATTATTGTCCAAATATATGTTGATGACATTATATTCGGATCAACTTGTCAAGAAATGTGTGATGACTTTGCCAAGATCATGCATGATGAGTTTGAAATGAGTATGATGGGGGAACTAAATTTTTTCTTAGGATTACAAATAAAACAATTAGATGATGGAATATTTTTTAATCAATCAAAATATATTAAGGAAATGCTTAAGAAATTTGGACTAGAAGACTCTAAGCCAATAAAAACCCCTATGTCTACGGAAACCAAACTCACGAGAGACGAAGAAGGTGAGTCCGTAGATAATACCAAATATAGAGGCATGATAGGTAGTTTATTATACTTAACGGCAAGTAGACCCGATATCATGTTTAGTGTTTGCCTTTGTGCACACTTTCAAGAGGATCCCAAAACCTCTCACCTATAAGCGGTTAAACGTATATTCTGATACATTAAAGGCACTACGCATTTAGGATTATGGTATCCTAAGAGATCCGGCATAGAAACAATAGTGTATGCGGATTCGGATCATGCGGGAGATTACGTAGATCGCAAGAGCACTAGTGGTGTTTGCACGTTTATGGGATGTTGCCTAACATCTTGGTTTTCAAAGAAGCAAACCGCTCTTGCCATCTCCACAACCAAAGCAGAATATGTAAGCGCCAGAAAGGCATATCAACAAGCCCTATGGATGAAACAAGCTCCCTTAGACTATGGTGTTAGGTTAGACGACATTCCAATAATGTGTGATAACAAAGGGTCTATAGACTTAAGTAAGAATTCCGTTAAACACTCACGAAAAAAACACATTGAGATTCGCCATCACTTTCTTTGCGAAAATATTCAAAAGGGAATATCTCTATAGAAAAGGTCTCATCGGAAGACAACATAGCCGATATTCTAACTAAACCACTTAAACGCCAGCCATTTAACTAATTACATCTAGGTCTAGGAATGATGGAACAAATTGATTAAGTTTTTGGCATAATAAAGAAATAATAATCATCAAAGAAATGTTTGTCAAAAAAAATCTAAGAAATTTTTTCCAAAAGGTGGCGGCCCCCTTAATTCATAAAGGGCGCCCCCCTTTATTTTAAGGGGACCGGCCAGACTTTAAGGGGACCACCCACTGACTAAAATATATATTTTTTTCTCTATGTGTCTAGGTTTCTATTTTACACAAAAACACAAGATTCGGAAAAGTCTATAAGCAAACTTTTACAAATTCTTATATCTAAATGCATATCTCATTATACATATATACAATAGTCCCAATCTATTATTTTCTAAAAAGTCTTTCTCACAACTAGGAGCACATGAAAATTAATTTTCATATATTGTTGAGATATGCTAAAAATATTTTTCACATATGCATAATGTTCTCTTACTTGTTGTCAAAAGTATATAATATAATATATATTTTCGACAATCTTGGTTGAGCAAAATTAAATCAAGGAGCATTTGGATTATTTCTTAGGTTTTACATGTCTTAGTGTCGAAATAATCGCTACTCCACATTTGTCGCACTTAGGCACACACTAGTATTTGCAGAAAAGTTTGGTTCGTTTTTAACTTAACCCTCGTGTCAAGAAAAATTCTTTGTGCATTATATCTAGTTACTATTTTATATGCTCTTCATTCTTTTGGTCTTAAATTCATATATGATTATATGCCAAAATTATGTGAAATAGTTTTATCCTACAACTTGTCATATATATGTAGAATGTTGAATGCTTAATTTCTATGTGCTAAAAAATCTTAATTGTCATAAAAGGATGGACTTGCTGCAAATTAACCATCAAAATAGAAACCCTCACACAAAATTTTGAGAAAAATCAATTTTTAGGAAATCTAGGAAATAGCAGCAGGCGGCCCCCTTAATTCATAAAGGGCAACCCCTTTATCTTTAAGGGGACCGGCCTAGCTGTCACGGGTAAAACAATATTTTCCATCCCTCTTTGACCTAATACCCTCTAGACATAGCTACTGTTTCCCAAAATTCACAAACATTTCTTGGATTTGATCCTTTAAATGTTCATTCTTCTTAATTTAAACCTTTCCTCCACTATAAATACATACTCAACCATCATCATCATAATCATCCTCACCAATGACATCTCTTAACAAACCCACATCCAAACCATCAAGGGTAGCCAAAATGAGTGTGAAACCCATATGGAGGAAGAGACTAAACCCTTGTAACACATCCAATGAGCTCAATGTAAGTTCACCTACACCAATGCCAAAACCACTCACTCCTCATCATGAACCATCTCAAGAAAACAATCACCCCAATCAAGCATTACCAAATCCTTACATTAAGGACACTCCCACATCACCACAAGTTGTCTCACATCCTCCATTTCCCATCTCACCCATCAATTCACATGTTACTCACACTCAAGCTCCACCTCAAAGTGACAACCAAACTCAACACACACCACCTCTATCTCCAAGTAGAGAAAGCCTAGTTGATGACATTAATCAACTACAAGACCTATCAAACCTCTTAGCCATGCATCTCTCTCAACAACAAAACAACATTCCCTCATCACCTTACTCTCCAAACCTACCACACACCCTCAACATTAACCAAGTTGAAACCCATGTTGGGTATTGCCCTTGTTGCATCTTCACCCAAAAACAATTCCTTGCTTTAAGTGAGGATATCAATTGGATTGAATTCCTCCTCACTCGACCACATCCACCACCTAAAGTTCAAAGAGATTACCCTTCCATAACCGCCTCCGCTCCAAACTCTCCATCAACAACCAACTAATCTCATAATATGTCTACAAATAATCGTCAAACCCTTTTGTGTTGCAAGCAAGTCAAAAATCCTTCTATGGCTATTTAGGATTTCTTTTATGATGTATTAATATGCTTCTAAAGCATATTTGTTTTTCTTTTTATGTATGCTTGTGTGTTGTTTCACCACACGATTGCGTACCTAATGAAAGAAAGAATCTTTTGCTTTGATGTTTGCTTGCACTTGTCATATTTTTCCTTCCTTCTTGCTACATGTTAGAAATATTTGTATTGTTCTAACTCGTTTTTGTAGCCAAGAAACCATAGCTCAATTCCTTGGTGCCCTCGAACGAGGGGGAGCACACATCAAGGGGGAGCATTTATTTCGTCGAGTTTACTAGCAATTCTCGATGATGCCTTTTTGATTCTATAAAAAGGGGAAGAAATGACATAAAACTCACTAAATACTTGTTTAAAAATAATTTTACATTTAATGAGTTTAAATTTTATAATCATCAAAAAGGGGGAGATTGTTGATAGAAATAATGCCTAAAAATATTATTAATATTTTTCACATCTTTACGTTTTGATAATCACAAAATATAAAAACGTTCAATGTAAAATTAAACGTAAACAAGTAATTAGTAGTAAATTTTCATTTCGAAAATTATATCACTTAAAGGTATGAATAAATAAATGCTTAATGCATTTTATGATCAAAGGAAACTTTTATTCAACCTCACACTTTTATAAAATGTTGTAAACATTTTTATAAACATTACAAAATATTTTTTACAATTAAAAGAAATATTTTATTCAAAATAAACATTTTGAACTTCAAATTTTTGGACTTAAAACGGCTAGAAAGTTCCAGAAAATTCTCCATACACAAAAGGACAAACTGGGGAGCGCCCAGTCTAGGGCAGCCCCCTTAAATACACGGGCGGCCCCCTTATCTTTAAGGGGACCACCCACCTATTTAAGGGGACCGCCCATAGGTAGACGCTCCTCCAGAAAGTCTTATAAATACTGGACTATTCCCTACTATTTTCTCACCTTTTGCACTCATTCTTTCTGATCAAAAATAGCCCACACATCTCATTAAAATCCTTTGATCAATTCCAAATTGGAAAGAAGATTTAGAGTGAAATATGGATGATAAAAACCCTATCTTGACTATGGGCGATTTTCATTACCCTTCCATCTTGTTCGTTTAATCTGATCTTGTTTGATTACCATTCATTGGATAACGTTTGATTATTGATGTGTATTCTTTGATTTCTTTTTCTTTTTCTCTTTATTAATTTTGACGTAATCTAGGATTACTATTCATCTAATAAAGTGGGATTGGAGGCGTGATCTTTGAGTATACTCTAATCGTCCTTTATCTAATTCGACGTAATCATTAGGGTTACGATTGTAACGGCATTATTGGGTGATTGTGATCGGTTCATAGTATAGGGTTTTTTTATTTTCGATCAATAATTTATTATTTGTTCTCATCATGAAGGCCGGCTAGGGTTTGCTGTCTTGTGGCGTTTGAAACCCTAGTTTTTAGGGTTTCTTTTCTTTTGGTTGATGTTCGATTATTATAGAGAGATTGATATGGAGGATCCATCAAAGGTTACACAATCTTTGGATGCAGATTTTAATAAGTTCATTGATAATTTGAATCCGGCACAAGCTAAAGTTGCACAAGCTAAAGTTGCACAAGCTGCACCATCTTCCTCTTTTGCGTCTGTGTTGAATAACACGCAAACTAAAAAGTCGGTGACCATTAAAGAACTAAGGAATAGCGAGGTGGTGGCTGGTGCTCGTGTTTTAATTCCGTTGGCGGCTGTTGAGGAAGTTAGCTCTCGATTCGTGAATACTCTTTATGGGTATTTTATTGGTAAACGGTTGGCGTTTCCTTTGGTCGAAAACTACGTCAAGAACTCTTGGGCGAAGTTTGGTCTTAAACGAATAATGCTTGATAGAGATTTCTTCTTATTCCAGTTTGAAAATAAAGAGGGTATGGACAAGGTAATTGAAAGCGGACCATGGCTTATTAGACTTGTTCCTTTAATTTTGAACGTGTGGACTCCTAACGCAATCTTGAAAAAAGATGAAATTAGGAGTGCTCCGGTTTGGGTCAAGTTATATCATGTCCCAGTTGTAGCTTACTCAGAAATAGGTTTGAGCTTAATTACTACTCAGATAGGGCGACCTATCATGTTGGATACATATACGAGTAGTATGTGTCTTAGTTCGTGGGGACGCAAGGAATATGCTAGGGCTTTGATTGAAGTTTCGGCTGAGGAAGAGCTCTTAGATTCAATGGTTATAGCTATCCCTCTTGGTGATGGAATGGGCCATTCGTTTGCTACTATTGACATTGAGTATGAGTGGAAGCCACCTAGATGCTCTACTTATAAGATATTTGATCACACGAATGATGGTTGCCCCAAAAACCCTAAGGTGATTGAAGTAAGCAGTGGTACTAGTGATGGATTCACGGAGGTAAAGAAGAAAAAGAATAAGTCGAAACAGCCTCAGCAAATTGAAGGTATTAAGTTTACAAAACCTAAACTTAATCTACAATACCGTAAGGTTGATAAGGGAGAATCGTCTAAAACTAATGCAAATCCTATCACTAAACCTCTAGTAGCACCTGTTCAACCAAAAGTGAATAAGGCACCTGATCATATACCTACTGTAAGTCTCTCAAATTCTTTCAATACTTTAGAGACTAATGATAATGATAAGGATGATACCTTTTGGGGTCCTAAAGATCAGTGGGTTAACTCTCTTGTGATTAATGAGAGTGATAGTGAAGGGGAGGAAATGGTTCTTGACGACAAGAATGGGAAACGAAGGGCTGAATCTTCTATGGAGGGGGCAAGCACTCCCGTTGTCAATGTTCCTCATGATTAATGCTGCCTCATGGAATATAAGGGGTCTGAATTTCTCCCCTAAACAAAGTGAAGTTCGGCATGTTCTTTCTGAAAATAATTTATCTATTTGTGCTATTTTGGAATCTCATGTGTCAGATTCTAACCTCATGATTGTTTGCCCTCGTGTTTTTTGTCATTGGAGTTGGACTTCTAATGGTAACTGCTGCTCAAAGGGCACGAGGATTATTTTGGGATGGAATCACAATGATGTTGATATTATTGTTATAAACCAGGATGACCAAACTATTCATGTTCGCGTTTGGTTAAAGCTAGAGCGTAAGGAATTATTTTGCTCTTTTGTGTATGCTCATAACAGGTACATTCAAAGGCGAGCTCTTTGGAAGAATTTATGCCTTCATAAACACTATGTGAGGGATAGGCCATGGTGTATCCTTGGTGACTTTAATGCCTCTCTTTACCTTCATGACTCATCTGCTGGGAACTCTTGTATTGATATTTCAATGAGTGAATTCAAGGAGTGCGTGGAAGAGATTGAGGTCATGGATGTTCAGAACTCGGGGCTGCATTATACTTGGAGTCAAAAACCTAAAGGTAAAAATGGTCTCCTTAGGAAAATTGATCGCATTATGGCTAATTTGGACTTCAATGACAAATTTATAGGTGGGCATACTATTTTTAAACCTTACCGTAATTCGGATCATTCTCCTTCGATTCTGTACATTCCTACGGTTACGAAGCTGAAGCCTAAACCTTTTAAATTTTACAATATCATTACTGGTAATGCGAAATTTAAAGAGGTTGTTATGGAAGGTTGGTCTATGCAAGTCAGTGGCTTTCACATGTATCGTGTGGTTCAAAAGCTCAAGAATTTAAAGAAACCTATCCGCAAACTGCTATATGAAAAAGGTAACCTACACAAAAATGTTAATCTGCTTCGGGATGATCTTGATCGTGTCCAAACATGTTTGGATATGGATCCTTTTAATACTTCTCTTCGTGAAGAGGAAGCAAATACTATTGCTGCCTTTAACGAAGCATGTGTTATGGAGGAAAAGTTTTTGAAACAAAAAGCAAAAATAGATTGGCTTAAAGAGGGAGATTCAAATTCTGCCTATTTTCACAAAGCGGTTAAGAGTCGAGTTAGCCGTAGCCATATCGATGTGGTGACAAATGCAGATGGGGTGATCTTTGAAAATGATAAAGTTGATGAAGCTTTTGTGTCCCACTACAAGATGTTTCTTGGACAACAGGGTATTACTAATGGGTTCTGTGATGAGGACCTGTTTCGAATTAAACTTGATGATAATGTGGCTCGTGAGATGGTTTGTAATATTAGCAGACAAGAAGTGAAGAGTGCTTTATTTTCCATGGGTAATGACAAGTCTTCGGGGTCCGAATGGGTATACGGTGGCTTTTTTTAAAGATGCTTGGGATATAGTGGCGGATGATTTTGTTGCGGCTGTTTGTGAATTCTTCACCAATGGAAAGATTCTTAAGGAATTGAACCATACTATAATTGCGCTTATTCCTAAAGTGAGTTCGCCTTCCCGTGTTAATGATTATCGTCCGATATCGTGTTGTAATGTGTTATTCAAATGCATTAGCAAAATTATTGCTAATCGCATCAAAGAGAGTTTAAAAGTGCTTGTTAGTCCTACTCAGTCGGCTTTTGTCCCGGGTAGAAGTATTGCTGATAACATTCTTTTAACTCAAGAACTGATGCATAATTACCATTTGGATCGTGGTTTGCCAAGGTGTGCTTTTAAAGTAGACATCTAAAAAGCGTATGATACTGTTGACTGGGACTTCTTAAAGCTAGTTCTTATTGGGTTTGGTTTCCATTCGCGTATGATTGATTGGATTATGGAATGTGTTACTACTACGTCGTTCTCGATTAGTATTAACGGATCTTTTCAAGGGTTTTTTAAGGGGAAACGTGGGCTTCGGCAAGGAGATCCTTTGTCTCCATACTTGTTTACTCTTATCATGGAAATCCTCACTCGTATGCTCCAAAGAGGTATTAGAAATACTTCTTCATTTACGTATCATAGATTCTATTCAAAATTGAAATTGGTTAATCTTTGTTTTGCGGACGATTTGTTTCTTTTTGCTCATGGGGATGTTGATTCAGTCAAGATTATCAAGAATGCTTTATTTGAGTTTAAAGAGGCATCAGGTTTGGTTCCAAGTCTCCCTAAAAGTACTGCTTACTTTTGTAACATACTTAATTATACAAAGATTGATATTCTTCAAATCCTTCCATTTGAGGAGGGTCGCCTTCTAGTAAAGTATCTAGGGGTCCCTTTGGTTTCTTCTCGTCTTGCCTTTAAAGATTGTAAGGAGCTGATTGAACGAGTCTAATCTCGTATCAATGATTGGAAGAACAAGTCTTTATCGGCTGCAGGTAGGGTGCAACTTGTCCGTTCAGTTCTTAGTGCTATGCATATTTATTGGGCTTTGATGTTTATTATTCCCTCTCGTGTGCTTCATGATATAGAGCAAATTATGAGTGGTTTTGTGTGGTGTCAAGGTAATATGCGTAAAGGTCATGCCAAGGTCGCCTGGGATGTGGTGTGCCTCCCCAAGGATGAGGGTGGGCTGGGCATTCGCAGGTTAGATATTTTCAATAGAGCCCTCATGGTGTCTCATATTTGGAAGCTTATTTCTCTTAAGGAGTCATTGTGGGTTCAGTGGGTTCATTCGTATAAGTTGAAAGTTAGAAATTTTTAGGACATGCCCATTCATGGTAACATGTCTTGGGCATGGAGGAAAATTCTCCAATTACGCCCTCTTATACGGGATAATATTTGGTACAAAATTGGTGATGGCACTTTGGCTTCTTTATGGTTTGATAAGTGGTGCGATTTAAGTCCGTTATCTAACTTTATATCTCCTCGGGATTGTTATAGAGCTGGTCTTAATTCATCGTCGAAAGTTCAAGATGTCACTCACAATGAGACGTGGGATTAGCCTCCATACCTTACTGATAAATTCCCTATGCTTCAAACAATTAATATTACGTTGAACCAAAGTCCTGATTGTTTGGAATGGCATGATGAGTTAGGAGTGTTGAAACCATTTTTTGTCTCTTTGGTGTGGTCTACTATTAGGCCAAGGGGTCTTAAAGTTGATTGGTTCGCTGTTGTGTGGTTTGCGTATTGTATTCCTCGACATGCTTTCAACTTATGGCTGGTGGTGAATCAAAAACTAAAAACGCAAGATAAAGTTTGTAGTTGGGATGTATCGAATTCGCTTTTGCAAGTTTGTCCGCTGTGTGAGGTGGTGGCGGATTCGCACGAACATTTATTTTTTGAATGTCTCTTCTCGCAACAAGTTTGGAGCTATATGAAGTCTGATGCCGGTTTGAACACGTCGACTACATTATTTTCCCATATTATGTCGATTATTAAGCCCTTTGCTAATAGGAGGTCCTCTAAAAGTATGATTGCTAAGCTTGTCCTTGCGGCGTCGACGCATTTCATTTGGCAAGAACGGAATGAGCGTCTCTTCAAGAACAAAAAGAGGACGGCGAAACAAGTGATTGATTGCATCTTCTCTTCAGTTCGTCTTAAGCTTTTTTCTTGCCGTTTTAAGAAGTCCAAGGATGGTGTGTTTTTTGCGCAGCGGTGGAACTTGCCCGAAAAATGCTTTGGTTTATGATTATGTTGCATTTTCATCGTTTATGCACCATTAGGGGGTTTTTCCTATTGGTGTCATTAGTCATGTAGTATAGCTAGATATCATATGGTATGTCATATGATTTAGTGGTTGTTCAATCTTGGGCTTGAGGTTAATGTGGTATCTCAGCCACATTCCAGTATACTTAACGGTTGTTTTTGGGTGTTAATATTTTTTACCGGGGTTGAGTCCCCTTTACCCAAAAAAAATCCTTTGATCATTTAATCATAAAGCTTTGTTTCCAAGTGATCCAAGCTCAATTTCTCAAGTGCAAAAGAAGAATACTTCCATCATCAAGTGAAGAAGTATTACACCTCAAGTGTGTATTGCAATCTTGTTGCATCCATATCATAACTTGTAAATTATTTTTAAATCTTGTAAAGTTGTGTAGTAGACAGATCTTGGTGATTGTTGTAAGTATATTTGAATCTTAGTGATTCATCCAAGTTGTGATAGTTAGGTGTGAAAGTAGAAGTGAAGTAGTGAAGTAGTGTGGTGAAGAATACTAAGGCGTGAAGTTGTGTTGTGAAGTCGTGAAAGTAGTGAAGAAGTTATGAAGTCGTGATAGATTGGTTCTAGCTAAGATTAGAACTCGATATCTAGCTTAGTGTCAGAAATTGATATAAGCGAAAGTTGTGTACGGTTTTCTCCGCCATAAGGGAGTTTGTTGACATTGTGAAGAAAACTCTCGAGTTAGGTGCTCGAGGAGTGGAGTAGGGCGAAGAGGTGCTTCGTAACCGAACCACTATAAATCCTTGTGTTGTGGTTTGATCTTTCTAACTCTTATCTCTTATTTCTTTATTTGTTCTTACTTATTTATATTATTCATATTGTGCAAGTATTGAATTCACAAAAAGTCGAATGTAAGTTTTTATAAACAAACATAAACACTAAATTAAAAAGCGGTAAACTATTCAACCCCCCCTCTAGTTTTCCACAGAAACTTTACCAACTTTAATTTTCTTCTTCGAAGGTTCAACAGATTTGTCCTTATCCTTCTTAGAATCCCTTTCATTCTTCCGATGTAAAACATTAAATGTCCTTCGATAGAAAATTCTCCAAAAATACTCCCCCCATGGATAACTATTCCAAATAGGCAAATCATCAACTAATTCCAAAACATTATCGAGAATGTTGTACCTTGTCTCACGACCCATAAAAACTATAGTGGCTACCAACAACAAACATACCCTAACAGCATCATGATCAGATATTCCAAACCACAACTCATCGTTGGTAAATAATTCCATAAGATCATCTCCCTTTACTTTTTTTACTCTCTTGCTACTTCTATCGGGGAATATACGGTCTAAAAATTTACTATTTGGGATACCCTTATAAGATTCTTCCTTAGAAAGTTTTCCAAAAAAAAGCCAGTAATCAAACAAAATTCTTGCCGGCCAAACTCAAAGATATTGCCACAAATACGATAACTAATAGGAGGACATTCTACGCTAGGTTTAGCATATACCTGATGGTGGAAAATGTAGTTAAGGAGGTGGTTATCATTGGCAAATGCCGGTAAATCCAACCATATACTGAATTTAGTTGCCAGAAACAATGTCTTGCATTTTTCATTACCAGGTTGATCTAATTTCTTCTTAACATCCGTTAGAAAACTTAAGTTTGGTCTAATTGTGATCTTCGCATCTAATACTTCGATGGGTTCTTCCATGGAAACAAATTAAGATGGGTTTTGGGTTCGGAATAGGGGAAGGTTCATATTAAGATGGGTTTTGGGGTTATTACGATCAAATTAATTAGGGTTCTTTAGTTGGATTATTACTGGTTATATTTTAAGGGCGAGAAAAGTTGTGGGGGTGATGATGGGGATCTTTGTTATGAATTATGAGTTTGGGTGTTTTTGGGTTTTCAATTTAGGTTAATTTTTGTGTTTTTTGGAACACTTTAGAGGGAAAAAATGCTAAAAAATTTAACAAAAATTTATAAGTCTCCTAATAAATATTATACTATACATTAGTCTCCCCATGTATAAGTGTTGACTTCTGGATATAAAAAAAATACATAAAGTAAGTCTCCTTATTTATTAATACACAAGTCTCCTAAACAAATACTTGAAAAGTACAAAACATAGAAATAGTAAAAGCTTACACATACAAGTACACAGAAATGTACTTTATTCATTTTTTATTTAAAGTCTCCTAAAGAAAGCTCAGTCTCCCAGATATATTTAGTCTCCCAGGATAAAATGGGAACAAGAAAAATTATGGGGCAAACACTGCCAACTAAGGTGTACCTTTGGGGCAATTAGGGAAATTTCCCATATAAGAAAGTGCTATAATTAACTTAAATGTTACATTAATAACTTTTACAAAACAGTCGGTGATGGTTTAGATACCTCGTTTTGGCTTGATAAATAGGTGGGGGATTCCAGACTTTGTGATCGCTACCCAAGGCTTTTTAGGGTAAAGAGAGATAAGGAAGTAGCGGTTGGTAGGATGGGTAATTGGGTTGGATAAATTTGGTCTTGAAATTAGGATTGGGCTAGTCATATCAGGGGAAGGACGGGTGGCGAGTTGTTAGGGCTTCAAAATTTAGTTGAAAATGTTAGTCTGACCCAAACTAGTAGAGATACTTGGAGATGCAGTCTCGACGTAAATGGTAAGTTTTCAGTGAAATCCCTCTCAAAGTGGATCGAGGACAGG
The DNA here is from genome assembly GCA_026074375.1 of Tanacetum coccineum. Classification (NCBI taxonomy): domain Eukaryota; kingdom Viridiplantae; phylum Streptophyta; class Magnoliopsida; order Asterales; family Asteraceae; genus Tanacetum; species Tanacetum coccineum. The sequence continues at coordinate 35,572 of BQNB010028757.1, forward strand.
AGTTCTAGTAGAGTTTCTGTTCCAACTCAAACTGTATGGTCTAAAATTATTCCTAGGAAAGTAAATGTTTTCATTTGGAGGGTTCTAAAGAGGAGAATTCCGATGAGGTTTGAATTAGATAAAAGATATATCGACCTTGACACTATGCTTTGCCATGTTGTGACAATAGTGTAGAGTTGGTTGATTACTGTATGGTTCTTTGCAAAAATGCTCAAAAAGTCTGGGATTTCATCTTTGCTTGGTGGGGTGTGGGTCCGGTTGATAGCATCACAACATGCGAGATTCTAAATCATAGGGGTGGATCCGTGGTGAATAGTGATACGAAAGATTTATGGCAAAAGGTGCTATCGGTTACCGGGTATTATATTTAGAAAAATAAGAATGCCCGGGTGTTTAAAAAGAAATGTGACTCGGCTTTGAGAGTTTTTCATGAAGTCCAGCTAAGATCGTTCGAGTGGATTTGTAGGAGGTCTAAGAAGCAGAATTTCAAATGGGAAAAATGGATAGAAAGACCATAAAAGTGTGGAACGGTTATGGTGGATGATCAGTGATGTTTCTTTGTGCGAAGTTATTGTTGTTGTTTCTAGTTTTGAGTGTGTTGACAAGGTTTGAATGTAGCCATTTGTTCTTTTTGTCCGTCTGCTGAGTTTTCACGAGGTCGTCTTTAAGCCTTTCTATATTTCTGTGATGAGGAATGCTCCTGTTTGTTTTGCTGCTCGTGGGTCTCTTTAGCCTTGAATGGCTGATGATGTTCTTCTTTTGCAGTTTGTTTTTGGGCATGCGGTTGGTGCTTTTCATAAATTATTATTTTTGTTGTTTAGGTTCAGGTGAAATTTTAGTTTGGGTGTAGTCTTGTGGGGCTTGGTCTCCTGGTTTTATGTCAAGCTCCTTGTTTAGCTCTTTGTTCTGTTGTTTGTTTGGATTGTGGCCTAAGTCTTTTGGCTAAACTTGATATTGAGTCTTCAAGGTCAGCAGGCTGAATCTCCTTCTCAATAATAGTATGAACTTTTACCAAGATGAAAATTACGTTGATAGGAATTTTTATCTTGTACCAAAGCTCAAAAACTAAAACTTTAAAGTACAAGTATTACTTGAAACACACCTTTTTATTAAAACACTGCAGAAGCTTGATATTACAATGGTGGTGATGGTTTTTTGATGATCAATACAACCGGACACCAGTGCCTTTTATAGGCTAATTACAAAGGAATATGCTTTTGGCATATGGCATATGCTAAAGCATAAAAGAATAAACCATGGCATATGCAAAGGAATATTCGAGCCATTATTATTTAGATTACAGTGACCCATGACTTAAAATTAAAAGGACAATAATTAAACATAGGTGGGGCTAAATCTTATTATCTCTTGCGGTCTTTTGTAGACTTTTGTCACATGCGGGCCTTCCGAGCATCTGGACAACAAAGAACGGGATGATTCAATTTTAACTCTTGTAGAAAATAATCATCCCGTCTGATAATAAGGCAAAATTAGCCTTTGTGGAGAATCTTCTTGGAGAAAGCGAAAAAACCACTACCACTACTACCATAACCACCATTGTAATATCAAGCTTCCGCAGTGTTTTAATAAAAAGGTGTGTTTCAAGTAATACTTGTACTTTAAAGTTTTAGGTTTTGAGCTTTGGTACAAGATAAAAATTCCTTGCAATGTAATTTTCATCTAGGTATCAGAGCTTTGAATCAAAATGTTCTTAGCTCTATGGAAGGCTAAACCCTTCAGGTATATTCAGGAAAAAAAGTAGTGTGACAACCGTGTCTTGAGCCGGTTAGTCAAACCGATAGTGTTGACCTAAGTATATTATTATGTGTTATAACTATGTGTTTATGTGATCTTATGCGAGTTTGGTTATCAATCTATGAGCGTGATCGTCTCATTTTGATTTAATTTATGGTTAATATGGGAATTTCATTTTGTTCACATTTTGTGACAATAGAATTGATAGTATGATTTTTATGCGTGCTAAGTGAGTTAAGTATGTGCTTAAGATCATTTTGAGTTGTATGGGCATCTCATTTTGATTCTATATATGTGTTAAAGTGTCGGATATTCCAGGTGTTCACATGTGGTGATAATGGAAATGATTGACATGTCGCATGTAATGCTATGTCAAATATTAGAAAATTGAGGATTGAGTTTTATGGAAAGTATGCTATTTTAGAAATGAAATAAGTGAGTGAAATATAGAAGTTTGTAGCAAACTTTCTAAAAGTAGAAAGTGGTTTGGTGAAATGAAGGTTATATTTAGAAAGTAGTTTTTATGAGAAAAGGTTTATAAAATTAGCTTAGTTTTTTTTAAAAACTTAAGGTATTGAAGGAAATTAATTAACTAAAAAAAATAAATAAAAAAAATATTTTTTTTCTATGCATAAATAAATACGAATTTTGTAGATAAAAGAAAAAAAAGGGAAAAAGGTTTTTGATTTAGACTAGGACTTGAATACTTTTATTAAAACCTGTAAACCCTTCATAATTTAGGCTTTTATTCCTGCTCCTCCTCTCATGGTGTCGACCTCAGCCCCTAAGATCAAGGAAAAACAAGTTTTAATTTAAGAATTTAAGAGCTAGATCGCGTAAGAGAAAGTAAGAGCGATATGTATTTATTCTATTCTTATTTAACTTTTTAATCATGTAACAAAATCAATGATGGATTCTAGGGTTTCATAAAATTCAGAATATTAATGATATTTGATGATGATAGAATGATTATGACTTGATTAGGGTCATGTTCATGCAATTGGTTAGGTTAGATTTGCGTAAGTCTGTTTAATCTTAGTTAATTAATGTTTTCATGTAACAATTAATATATGATGGATTAAGGTTTTATAAAATCTGTTAATTAATGATGTTAGATTAATTAGGGGTGATTAGTGATGAATTATAAACATGTTGGTGTAATGGGTTAGGGTTAGATCGCGATAAATCATGATTTAGGTTAGAGCAGAATTTTGGGTCGTGTTCAACGACTGATATCTTGATGATAAAAACGTATGTTCTTATGTTTCTTGTGCCTAAACCATAGTCCAAAGAGTCTAGTTTCCAGAAAATCTGGCCTCAAAAGTTTTTAAGGTCGGGAAGTCATTCAAATGTTGGTTACACTAAAAGTTGTCAGATCAGTAAATACGGGGCAGATTTAGGTCATGTTTGTGATGTTAAAAACTATACTTAAAAGTGTAATTAAGCTTAGCCTTTCAATAGTAGTTAAGTTCCATATGTCTATGGATAATCCTGTAAAAATTAGCCTCTAAAAGCATGTATAGGTATGGTTAATAAGTCCAAAACTTTTTAGTGTGCAATCAGATCCAAATTGGGACTATTTTGAAGTTTGATTTTCTTAGGAGTACTTGTGCATGTAAATGGCTTTTAAAAATCCAATGGTAGTTAGAGAACACATAAAGGAACATAGATGATTTTTGCTATAATTTATAATGGTCATTAAGTAAGGGTTTTGGGTATGTAAAGAGACACTAAAATTCTGCAATTTTGAGTTAATTGTAAGTAGCTAGTGTAAAGCGTTAATAGGATGGTTAAGGTTGGGCATGGTGTCGGGGTGACCCATGATGGTTAACTAAAATCTTAGACATCCATCATATGTGTGTTACATGGACTAGAGCTTTTAACTTGGTCGCGTGTAACCGTGTTTATTTATTTGTATAGTTGCGTGTAGAGATTTGGAAGCTGCGTGTGAGTATCCAGGTGAGTTTCATAGCCCCTTTTTTCTTATGATTTATTAGGGTGAAAATGAAGCAAAGTGTTTGGAAATGTTTTGATTAATGTGATAATGTGTTGTCAAAGATGCATGGACTATACGTGACTATTGTATGTTGTGTACTACATGTTTTGTGATGTGATATTGAGAATTGTGAACTAAGTTAGGGGGGATCACCTGTGGGTATCCATGGCCTGTTTAGTGGAAGGTACTATGGCCTAGCGGGTAGGAATGGTTACTTTGAGAGTACCCATGTCCTGGGCTAAGGGGGTAACCACAGGGACCTTGGTGCGATATGAGACATCTTGTAGTCGTTTGCCGGTTATTTATGTGATTGATTGGATTTGCATGTTAGCTTGTATGATTGTTCATTTATTGTCCTGCAATGTTTTGTTTATTATCACAGTAATTTACAATTGGATTTGATTTTTGTGTCTTAAACCTATGACTCGCACCAACTTTATGTTGACGTTTTTAAGCATCATTTTCAGGTGAGTATCGTGATGATAAGAAGGATGTTAGGATGAGTGGCTAGAGAGACCTAGGCATTGTTTGCGGAGTTGTCTTTTCTAGTCTTTTCATTTATAACATTTGTTTTGCTTGATACTTTTTTGTTGGAGATTGTTAGTTTTCGGATTATGTTGTTTCGTGTATGACATTACTTTAGTAATGCAAGACTCCTTTATCTTGTGTTGGGTATTGTCATGACACATAGTGTCCATTTGATTATCTCCTTCATTTTGATTTCTCTATAGTAGACACCATTGTGTTGTGATGATATCCATGATGTTACGCCTTGTGTTTCCGCCTAGGGGGGGTGTGAGAAGTAAAGGTATTATTCTATCAATAATTCGTATTTCTACGGTAACATTTCTAATAAAAATTTCATAAAACCACTTGTTTTTTATAAAAGACAGCGCAATTGCTTCTTTATAAAAAGTACCGTATGAGTCGAAAAAGTTTGAAGTTAACCGTTTGGTGAATCTAAAACAAGTTTGTAAATATATCCTTTGAAGTTTTTAATGTTATGTCTGAGCACTTTGAGCAAGAAATACATTATTGGTACGATAATTCACGAACTGTAGATCCTGAATATATCGTCTTTAACAAAACTAGTCCTAAACCTACATCAACTGATTTAGCCAACAATTTAGCCTGTGTTTATAATTGTTTAAATCTCTTTTCTAAAGTAGCACTTAAAAATTACAAAAGTATTTCTGAAAAACAAAAAGAACTTGAGTCTAGAGTCCAAAGTTTTCAAGAAAAGCTTGAATCTTGTGAGGAATTACTAAGAAAAACACAGAGTGAAACCAGAAAAAGCCTTCAATAGATCTCAACTGAGATACAACAGTCTAAACCACTCACTAAAAGAGAAGTCTTGAATCTTGTTCAGGAAATAGCTGAGTAACCAAAGTTAGTTGAAAAGGAGGCCCTTAGATTAACAAAAGACCTAAATCAAAAGATCTAGAAGGTTGAACACCTTCTTCATGAAGTCAAGAAGCTCATCACCGGATGAGTCTTGCCAATCTAAAGGCAACTACTGAATATCAAGAAGCAATATAAGCTACAGAAGATATTAAAGCACCAACAGTTGGTTTTGCAAAAACATCTGATTACAAAGGAGGTCTAACTAATCAAGTAAACGTTGTTATAAAACAAAATAACACTTTTCTTTATCTAGCTTCTAAACAAAGTCAAAAGTTAATTTAGCTTGTAGAAAAGTTTGACAGACTCAAACAAAAAGTTATTATTGAGAAGGAGATTCAGCCTGCTGACCTTGAAGACTCAATATCAAGTTTAGCCAAAAGACTTGATAACTTCTTAATCAGTGGTAAATGAAAGGCTTAATAGATCATTAAGCCTCCAGTTTGAAAGATATCACAGAGCACCCCAACCAGCAAGACACTCAGTTGACCAACATGATCGAGAAATACTAGGCGATGATCACTTAGATGAAGATGAAGAACATTTTATAGGATTCTCTTTGCATGATCCACAAACACAAATATCCCCTTGTGATATATGTATTTGTGTGAAGAATTGCTTAAAATGTAAAGCAAGAATCCCTAGAAGAAGAACAATTAAATCAAATCAAAGCGATCTAACAAACCAAAGACGATCAAAAACAAAAGCATGGGAAAGATGGTCTAACCCTAGGTGAACCATCAGTAAAGTGTATTCATTTATGTTAGGTATGATGCTCCAATAAACACAACCTCAATAGAAGAAATTGCAGCAACCGCTGGGGAGATGAATTCTCCGACAGTGAAGCTACCCCGGGAAAAGTAACAATTCTTGATGAAAAAGATAACTGGGATGATGATGAAAGGAACGGAGGAAAGATTCTTGTATTGCAAGAACAATTTTCACAAAACCAACAAGACTTTCTTGATGAATACCTGCCACAATGGGATGACCAACTTGCTATTCAAAAGCATAAATCAGAAATGGAATGGAAAAACCTATTCGCAGTAAAGCATGGTAAGAACCATACAATGCTTCATCTTTCTAAAAATGAATAGAAAGATAATGACCTACCATACCCAAAGTTTAGAAAATTTAAACAATTGGCAGCACAAATCCATCAATAAACAGAAGTAGCATGCGTTCCCAACAGCTGTAAGACGGTAGAATCTAGCATAAGCTATCAACCTCCACCTGATCCAATAATGGGGCCAGCAGTATATCCACCGGTAAGACAAAACCCGCAACCAACACATAAACCAGACTATCAATTTGGTTATCCTCAGGGAAAAGGTAATACCTTTTACGAAGGATATGGTTATATCACTACTCATGAGTGTACACTACCACTGGCATTGTACGGAATCAGGAGTAATGCTGGTCTTACCAACAGATACACAGCTTATGGCAGACGTATATCAAGATGGAGTCCTATAACAATCAATAGACTCAATAGTCAAAACATGGTCTGTTAATAAGGAAACAGTTAGCTTTTTGGAGAATCTTCTTGAGAAAAGCAAAAAAATTAATGTGGCAAGCAATTGCGAACTGCAATACCCAAGGTGCATACTCTGCTCTTGAACTAACTACTTAGCATAATTTCCATTATATACCTGAGCAGTAGTAACTCTAAGAATCCTTGAAGTCTTTTAAGTCCCAACAAGGCTCGACTGATGAACAAGACAGAGCATACAGGGATCTAGATAGAATAACTTGTGAAGAAACCAAGAATTTATAATCATTCTTGGAGGATTTCCGATAGCTGGCAGTAAAATCAGGAAAATTATATTTCCCCTCAACAACGGAAAAACTCTTTGCTAAACTACCACCCTCTCTATCCAAGAAGATAGAAGAATCGTTTAAAGATAAACACCCTGGTCTCAGAGCAGGAGTTTTACCTGCAATCAAATTCACTCATACTTTTGTCTCAGAAATGGGCAAAGATGTGGCACTTGCCAAAGAATTAAGGGACTTATCCCTTTGTTCTGCCATACCAATTCCTGGTTATTACAAGAATAACAGGAAGAAATATGGAATTAGAAAGTCAAGAACATATCAAGGAAAGCCGCATAATTCTTATGTAAATCCATTCAAGAGGAAGTATAAGGATGATAAAGGACGAGTCAAGAAGTGTAAATGCTTTATTTATGGAAAGGAAGGACACTTTGCAAAGGATTGCAGAAGTAAGCAAGGAAATATTGCAAGATCAGATGTTTATCAAGAACTAGATCTTGATGAAAATTGGGATATTGTCTCAGCAGACTTCGATGATAGCAGTGTCTATAGCATATCAGAAGGAGAAGGTGATGTTCACCAGAATATCAGTATTATGGTTCAAGACACTCCTTTTGAAGAAGCAGCCTTTATGGCAATATTAATGAAAGTGATGAGGAACAAATCATAAAAGAAGATTATTATGATCATCATGCTTTCATGTTTCACCCTGGACCACCAACAAAAATAGCAGACATGGTTCAATCCGCATGATCGTGGAAGCTAGACAAGGAATTACCAACCCAAAGCAAAATTTGTGAGCATGATTGGAAAGAAAACACGGTCACAAACTACATAATCTGCTATTACTGTGGAATATTAACCACAGACATGCCAAGGCTTAACTGTCCCAAATGCCAATTGACAACATGTGCCCTTTGTGCAAGAAACAATCTTGGCAAAACAGTCAATGTCAAAGGAAAGCAACCGCATAAACCAGAAGAGGAAAAAGATTTCCACAGTAATGAAGTAAGGCTTCTCAAAGAACTTCTAAAGGAAAAGACAGAACAAGTTCAACAAATGATCAAAGATTAAGCCAAGGAATATTATGAAAATAGAGCCATCATGCAGAGAAAGGAAGAACTGTGGCAGTCAGAAAAAAGATTGCTTTTAAAGGATCTTACAGATGTCCTCAAGATCATTGACCAGCTCAAAACAGAACAAATTAGGTTTGAAGAACAAAAGGATGAAGAAATAAGGAAGCTAAAAACACAACTGCGGAAGAAGAAAGAAAAGGAAACAGAATCCCGATACTCTAGTGAAGAATTCTTGCCACTAGAAAACTCTCAGATAGCAAGACTCTTCATAGAAGCAAAAGTTCATTATTTGGGAAACACCACTACAACTTAATCAACTCTACAATGTAAAGGTTGAGTTTGAAATTCCTAATTGTCTAATGTTTAGAACTACAGTAATAATAAACACGGGAGCGTCAACATGCAGTATCAACAAGAAAGTCATTCTAGAAGACGCACTGGAACCTCTTACTCAGATTGTCTACTTTAGTGGCTTAAACTCAAGACAACATGCTACACACAAAATAAAGCAAGGCTCTTTCCTAATCGAAGGAAATAAATTCAAGATACCTCTTATATATGTATTCGATATGAATGACAGTAATGGTATCGAAATGCTGATAGGAGCCAATTTCCTAAGGTCAATGAAGGGATGAATCCGAATAGAAGGTGATGAGATAACCATTTACAAAAAGGTTACCAGAATCAAGACTTCAAATCAAACTGAAGTCGCTGAAGTTGCTATCACTGAGTTAGAAGTAAGCGAGGAGGAATTCATGGAAATAAATGAATCAATTTATTTCAATTAAAAAGGAAGCAAAGCATTCTTAGAACAATTCAAACCTGTCATAGAGAGGTTAAAACATCAAGGCTACATCGGAGAAGAACCCCTAAAGCATTGGAAAAAGAATGGTAAACTTTGTAAGCTGGATATCATCAATCCAGATATTACAATTAAAGACCAACCATTAAAACATGTTACTCCAGCAATGGAAGATTCATTCAAAAAACATGTTGATAGTCTTCTTAAAATTGGTGCCATTCGCCCAAGTAAAAGCAGGCACAGAACAATGGCAATGATCGTAAATTCAGGAACAACAATTGATCCTGCAACTGGAAGAGAAATCAAGGGAAAAGAAAGGATGGTTTTTAATTACAAGTCCTTGAATGATAATACATACAAGGATCAATACTCCCTACCAGGTATCAACACGATCATCAAGAGAGTAGGAGGCGCAAAAATATTCTCAAAGTTTGATCTCAAATCGGGATTCCATCAAGTTGCTATGGATGAAGAATCAATCCCTTGGACTGCGTTCTTAGTCCCAGGAGGACTCTATGAATGGCTGGTTATGCCATTTGGCCTGAAAAATGCCCCAGCAGTATTCCAAAGAAAGATGGATAAATGCTTCAAAGGAACAGAGTCATTCATCGCAGTATATATTGATGATATACTGGTTTTCTCAAAAAATGAAAAGGAGCATGCCAAGCACCTAGAAAAGATGCTAAAAATCTGTGAAGATAATGGTCTAGTCTTATCTCCAACAAAGATGAAGATAGAAGTCTCAACAGTAGTCTTTTGGGGAGGAGTCATAGGAGAAGGAACCATAAAGTTGCAACCACACATCATAAAGAAGATCGTTAACTTTAATTAAGAAGAGTTGATGACAAAGAAAGGATTAAGGTCATTCCTAGGAATCCTTAATTATGCTCGAAATCATATCCCAAAACTTGGGATACTCCTAAGGCCACTTTATGAAAAAACAAATACTCATGGAGATAAAAGACTGAAGCCTTCTGATTATGAGTTAGTCAGAAAAATAAAAAAAACGGGTTTAAAATCTTCCAGATCTTAAAATTCCACCAGAAAATGCTTACATCATCTTGGAAACAGATGGATGCATGGAAGGATGGGGAGGAATAGTCAAATGGAAAAAGAGCAAGGGAGACCCAAGAAGTTCAGAAAAAATTTCCGCCTATGCAAGTGGCAAGTTCTCAACAACCCAATCTACAATTGATGCTGATCTACTACCTTGATAAACCGGAGGTCACCTTAAGAACAGATTGCCAAGCTATCATTAGTTTTTACAATAAAACTAACAGCAAAAAATCCTCAAGGGTTAGGTGGATCAAGTTTGCAGATGTGGTCACAGGAACAGGCATTAAAATTAATATAGAACACATAGAAGGGAAACATAACACTCTTGCTGATTTTGTCTCAAGAATTGTTAACCTTTGTTTTACAGAATGCACAGGAGAAATGAAGCAATTAGCAGCAACGGCTCTTTACTCAGTGGAGGAAGTTCTACAGTCCCCCAATGCCTTTCAGAAGAATATAAAGATCACTTGCGAAGAAGTCATGAAGATTTCTAACCACTTCGAAGAATCTTCACAAAAGCTATCTTCACACATGAAGAACCATGAGCACTATACAGGTATTACCAGCTCAAGGCTAACCAAACTCCAATTAGAATGGATAAATCTAATGCATGGAGATCGGTCACCCAACACATTGAACTTTCAGCAACAAAGGAAGCAGTCAAAGCCATGCGAAGTCTACAAGAAATCATATAATGCAAAGCCCAAATCTGCGTCAGTATGTCAACCAAAGACAACCACTGGTCTGACCAAAGAGAAGACATTAGAATTCAAAACAAAGAAGCCAGAAGAATCCTTATTGAACTAGAAGCCCTTGCCCAGCGATTGGACAACAACAATATCTAAGCCCAAAGAAGTCCAAGACTACACCCCAAAAGATAACATGTACCGCTATAGCAGGAAAGGATTTCTAAAAGATGACAAAAACAGTGACGATTCAATTTTTATTGTGGACCCGGGATGGGATGATTATTGTCTACAAGAGTTAAAATTGAATCGTCCCGTTCCTTGTTGTCCAGATGCTCGAAGGGCCCGCATGTGACAAAAGTCCACAAAAGACCGCAAGAGATAATAAGATTTAGCCCCGCCTATGTTTAATTATTGTCCTTTTAATTTTAAGTCATGAGTCACTGTAATCTAAATAATAATGGCTCGAATATTCCTTGGCATATGCCATGGTTTATTCCTTTATGCTTTAGCATATGCCATATGCCAAAAGCATATTCCTTTGTAATTAGCCTATAAAAGGCACTGGTATCCGGTTGTATTGATCATCAAAAAAACCACTACCACTACTACCATCACCACCATTGTAATATCAAGCTTTCGTAGTGTTTTAATAAAAAGGTTTGTTTCAAGTAATACTTATACTTTAAAGTTTTAGATTAGAATATGGTAGGGAGGATTTCTGTTTGATTACGAGTTTTTAGTTTGGCAAAGTGAATTTAGATCCTGATGAGGAAGATCATTCTGAATTTCGTATGCGTGTTTTCTCAAAGATTGAAAACTTAAAGGGTGAACATCTGTTAGAGCTTGTTAACAAAGATGTTAAGTTTGCGAAGTTGGATGATGAGGATGTTGTACGTGTTTGTTTGCTGCCTGCGTTAGATTTTGTTTTTATGGGTCATGAGCTTAGACATGTAGTTTCAAAACCCATTGTAAATTTAGTAGATGTTTTTTATAAAAGGGATGCATTTCCATGGGGAGAAAATATTTGGACATTCTTTCATAAGAGGGTTTACAATGTTGCTGTAACTCGTTGGAAATTCCATTTGGAAAAGTTGGCAAGCAATCCAAAATACGAGGCCAACTATGTCTTGTATGGTTTTGTTTTTCCATTGAAGGTTAGTTTCTTTCATATTCATGTTCATTCATTAATAGTTAATCCCTTCAACACTGTTTCCTTTATGTAATGTTATCTGATATTTATGTTATAACAGATATGGGGTTTGGAGACTTTCTCTAATTCAATCCATTGGTGGCGTAAAGATGAGAATGTGATCCCCCGTGGTGTTGCATGGAGTAATGGGTTAAAGTTTGAGAAATCAAGTTATGACAGATTTTTTTATTCGGAAAATTCTACTGTTAACAAACTTATCCCTTCGGCTATTGAGATGAATGAACTTTGGTGGAGATCTAGTTTAGATTATTTTAAAAAGGTCACCCATTCTATTCCAGTTCTTAGATCAGCTACAAAGGGTAGTAGTAAAGGTAAGAGTTTCCATACCCGTGTTCGGACAGAGGTTCGTCATGAGGTACATGTTCGTACTGAGGTGTCTAGGGTACATTCCAAAGAAGAGGTACATGTTCCAGCTGTTGAAAAAAAAGATATTCAAGAGAGAGATGAACTTCTAAAAACTGTCAAAGAACAAAAGCAGATGATCATTGATCTGCAAGTTCGTTTAAATTCAGTTGAGGAAAAACTAAAGCCTGGTCCATCGGATGTTGATCATCTTGATAAGGTTACGTTCTTTACATAACATCTTACCTTGTTATTATTTTCGATAAAAATTCCTTATTTAATTTTTTTATCAGACCGACAATCTATCCAAGAATGCTCCTGATTGTGGTCTTGACCAGCAGTCCATGGGAGGTGTCAGCCAGTGTATGAATGTTGATGAGCCATATAAGGTATGTGCTTTTCATTATTATTTTCAAATTTTCTTAATTCTTATTGTATAACTTGGCATCTCACCTTTAATTCTTATATCTAGAACTGGAATGATGTTTCGGATAATTTTCATGCTGATGGTCTTGATCACAAGTCGGTTGAGGGGGTCAGCCAGTGTACAGGTTTGAATGATGAATACGAGAGTGTTGCTGTTGATGGTCTTATTAGTTTAAGGTCCCAGGATGTTGGTCATCTTTCTAAGGTTTTTCCATTTCCCTTTTAAACATGTTTTATTGTATTTATTTTTACAATTACCTTATTAATGAATAAATATGTTTGTAGAAATCTTTTGTCGTCGATTCTCCTCAATTCAAAGTCAAGGACAATGAAGAAGCTTGTCATTCCGATTTTTGTCTATCTACACAACAGGTTAGAGAACTAATCAACGACTTCTTTCACACGCCATCTGTTCAGGTAATATATTAATGATTTATTTTAACTTTGTTTTTTGGATGAACATGATTTTCATAATTTTGTATGTAGGTTCAGGATGCTTGTGTCTCTGAATTGTTAGATGTTGTGAAAGATGATGTGAACGTTAATAGTGTGGTCAAAGAAGAGATTGTGAAAGATGATGTGAACGTTAATAGTTTGGTGAAAGAAGATATTGAGAAAGATGATGTGCACGTTGATAGTTTTGTGAAAGAAGATATTGAGAAAGATGATGTGCAATTTGATAGTGTTGTGAAAGATGCTGAGCAAATTGAGAATGAAACTTTACCACGTCAGAAATTTCCCGGCAAGGCTTACCTATCCCCTTATATCCAACCGCCGTCAACTGAAGTAAAATGTAAGAAAAGGCGTCGTGAAATTAAGTTAGAAAAGGTTGAAAAAAGTCATCAAAACTATTGTTGGGTCGGATGGAGTTGAAATTAAACTGTTACCATGGAAAGAGGTATGTGTTTACAATATTAACGAATAAATCCATTTTCTAATAAATTGACCCATACTTAGTCAGATTAGGATATGACTTTTCAGGATGTTACTCATTCCCCAACTGCACCAAAAAGAACAATGATTGTGCCTGAAGAAGTTAATGCGTTATTCCGTGATAAAAATAGGATGGAATTAGTCGGAAGGAGCCACACTAAAAGAGGCTGGCTATCTACTTTTGTAAGTATTAGATCAAAGTTTAAAATCAACATATAAATTTTAAAATATGAATTATTTGTATCTAACACTTTCTTTATTCTGTAACGACAGCACCTCGACTTTTGGATTGATTATTTGTGGCAATTCAGGGAGCCCAATGTTGATTGGGCAATAGCAAGTCCATATCTATGTGATATGCTTTCCCGGTTTCAGTATCCTCTTTATTACCCTGATGGTGTCAAATATGGTGTCCCCTGGTTTGCAAACAATGTTCAAAAGGTTATTATTTATAACCTTTATTCTCTTAAGCTATATATTTACAGATGTCATGATTCATTATTTTATAATATATTTAGGTGTACTTTCCCATCAACAAAAAGGATCCTCATTGGGTACTTGAAGAGTTGCACATTAGTTCTGGTTTGATAACCATTTATGATAGTCTAGGGTGTCCTCATAATGTAATAG
>BQNB010028758.1:0-56347 GCA_026074375.1 Tanacetum coccineum
TAGTATCATTGTTCTTCTTAATTCTTGTGTTAAGATTCCGCATTAACACTTGATATTCATAGTTAGTGTCTCTCACATAGTTAATTTGGATTTATTCAAGTTAACTATTGTCTTACAAAGACTATATAGATCCAAGACCAAGGACCTACAGCTTGTACTGAAGCCAAGAACTTAATTTCCACCCTGACCTCCGAGAGAGATGGACTTGCTTCTGAGGTATGACTTTATTCCTCTCGTTGTTGCTTTGGTGGTGTTTTTTTAAGTTGGTGATAGTTTTTGTCGCATATTTGAGAATAAACCGTTAGCCTTACCCTGGGGACGGACCCCACGATTAGACTCCAGCGTGAGAGTAAGTATTCATATTGTCAGAGTATATGTCAGAGAGAATTAAGAATAACTGTATACCTTTTGGGGTGTACTATGACTCCTATTTATAGATGTCTAGTGCTAGGGTTTCCTAGTATTTTGGTTGCTTTAATAGTGGCCAGAGTGGGTCCCTTGTCGGACAAGGTTCTGCGGTAATCATGTGAACGACCGCGGACGGATCGTTTATAAAGCGATCTGCGGACAGATCGCTAGGTTTGGGCCGCGGCCCATGCGAGATTGGGTTTTACTAAGGCCCGTTATTGACAGGTTGGGCCTAAAAGTCTAAGTAATAGTGTGACCCAAGCCCAGAGGCTTGGTACACGTAGTATACGTCATCAATGTGAAAGCATTAAGAAGTTTCATACACATAACAAAAGTTTTAACCTGATTAAGGTTAACATTATCCAAAATAGTCTTTCAAATTTTATTACATGAAAATTAAACAATAAAAACTAACGCCGAAGTAAATCATCTTGAGTCATCTTGGAACATCTTCACGCATCATCCTCACATACCACCTACAATTATACAACCTAGAGACATAAGATATCAAAATTGTGCCTATTTAATTTTTAACAGCAACATACAAAAACATGTATAAGAAAACATATAGATAATCTGAGTCATCGGCTAGTGTCATCGCTAATCACAGCCCATTTATACCAAAACATATAGATAAAAATGGTCAAAATAAGTACCACTAGTCCTTTTGATTCCTATAAAATCTAGGCGTGTATACACATACCTTCTTTCTAGTGTTGGTCTTTGATTATACGGTAAAAAATAGGTAGTGAGGGGTAGTGAGTAGTCACTGAGCTCTTTATGTAATAGTATTTGAGTGTAGTTTTTTAAAACACTGATATGTAAGATAACATAGCTCAATAAGTGGGTTAGGATTGCAGCCTCGTTGCTCAGAAAAAAAAGGATTGCAGCCCCGACCCATTACTCACGTTGAATCCTACAAGTATAAGTTGTTATAAGTTTAATAAGTTTACATACCGAAAGAAAAGGGCAATCCCATGCAACAGTTGGTTCACGTCCACCTAGAGAAGCAAGCACATAACAATTCTTTTCTTGTTGGTTCACGTTCAACTAAAGATTCATGTTTCACAACAAAAAAAATATTCTCAGTACATATTAATATTTAAAATTAACACTTGTAAAATTATATATGTTTACCTTAGCTTCTTCACGGACTATATCATAATTTTTCTTACCCATGACTTGAACCATCTTATTTTTTTCTATGTTCGCCATATTTTTTTCACTCAATCTCTAGTAAAAAAATGATATAAATAATCATCTAAATATATACTAGCATGTCCTGTAAAATGATATAAATAATCATCTAAATATATACTAGCATGTTCTGTAGCAATAGTCGAGTGTATCTACAATTTTGCAATGGTGGAACTTATCTTTTCTACTACTAATTGTTAGAATATCAACCAACAACCTGGAAGTCTAGAGAGCGGATTACCCGATACTCGAAGATAAAAACTCACAAGTAGATAATATGTATCAACAGTAAAGTAATTTACACAAGAACTATACCCCAATCGAATATTAGTATTCAAAAGAATGATGTACAAAGACCCTTCCCCCTTATCTCTTTATTGTAGAGATGAGGGGGAAGAAAAAAACTCTCAAAGGAGTCGAAACCGCTGCTGCTACAAAAGAGTAAGAAACCAGTCGATGCTTGAATGCCCTACCCTCTATGGTATATATAGAGTTGGAACCGACATATACATTCCTAGTTGAGCTAAACTTGGGCTAAACTTATACTTTACCCCGTAAACAATCTAATATGTATACTAATATATATAACAATTTCCACCTTAGTATTATATTAGAATTCTTCGATACGCAGCAGCTTCAACCTATGTTGGAACCTCAGACCAGGGATAACCTTTGACAAGGCACCAGTAGCAATACCCGCTACTATCATTAGCTCGAATCCTGACTCTATTACAAGTCCCTTTAGCCAAATAGCCTCCTTTACAGCCTCTGTAAGTGTCATATACCCCGCTTTAGTTGGCGACAAAGCCATCATGTGCAACATCACAGCTTTTCAGCTTCCTGCACATCCTTGTATCATAAACCCGTAACTTGTGATTGATCTACCTACGACAGTGATCGATCTTCCCATGGTGTAGTTAAAATCCATAAAAACTTGTACGTATGTCTGTAATCCATGATCAAACTTATCCAACATACATACATCTGTCGATGCTATGTCAAGTCTCGTGCAGACCATCTGATAATCCTGGCTTCCAACCGCATATATACATGACCACTTACTATTCTTTTCCACATCACAGTCCCCTGATAAACTACCCTCCAATGACAGTATGGAGTGTCCCTCCAACAAAGTCTATACCAACTTCTTATTGTAAAACCTAGACTGTGACACCCTTAGAGTATTACTGCTCTGATCCATGACGATCTTCATACCAAGTACATTTCCCTTTGCTTTATCCAGTAAACCATTGGTATCCCAGATCTCAACCTTGCATCCACAAGAAAAAACCATATCATCTATATAAAGAAATGGATGTATGAACATACCTGGTGTATACTCCCGGTAATAGATATCGCTGCCGTTACTGCATTTCTTGCAACCGTTGCTAAGCACGTACACATCGACCGAGCATCAATATCATTTTTCAATCTAGCGTTCCACTTGGAAATCACCTCACAAGCAACTGTATTATTGAAAGTTAATGACTCGTGTGCATAAATCTTATCCACTACATCAACTACAAAAATAGCCTTATTATTGCCTTTTCTATAACTGAATAGTTCCCATGCTAAGTGTTGCCCCCTATCACGTACTGAATGATAGTATATCAAATCTTGAGTTTGTACATTATGTGAACCATCTCCTTGATAGTCATTCCTTAGAGGTCCCACCTCAAATGCAAGATCTTCTTGCGGTTCCACCTCAAACTTAACACCTTGCGACACCTGCACTGAACTTGTACCTACACCAGAACCAATGAAAGTTTTCTTATATTCCCAACTTTTATTGAAACCCATATTCCTGTAAAGCACTACCTTTAAAGTAACGTCATCTAACCTCCAAAGCTTATTACCTACTATACCTTTACGCTATCTCACGAATATGTACTTGACCTTAACCGGTTTAAGCATCACTTGCTTAATACTAGCAAGCCAACCAAAAAACCTTAACATATCTATAGGTGTCTTAAATCCAATCGCTGATGATGACCTATTCACTAGATATGTAGACATGGTTGTATCCTCTGCCTAAAAAACCTTGGACAGACCAGACTGAATCAGAAAATAACGTACCTTAGCAAAGAGTGTCACGTTTATCTCATTAACCAACCCATTCTACTGTTGTATCCATGCAACACCCAAATGTTTGGCGACCTCACTCTTCATACATTGTTGTATAGACCTCTGATTACACGAATCAAGAACATTACCCGTCTTGATCTTCCACCCAGTCTGATATTCCTTTTCCTACTCCTTTACAAAGCAGTTTATGTTTGTCTTCTCTTCAGGTTGCTTGTCCTCCAACCATCTTTGAGCCACTGCAGTATCATCGTTACTAACCTAAAAAACCTCAGCTTCACGATCCCCTTGAGATCCCTACAGTTCCACCTCAAACCAAACATGTTTTTCATCATGTACTCCGTGGACTCCTGTTTCAACACCAGGACCAAGTTGTTTGAACCCAACTTGTTTTAAACCTCTATGCTTTTGTACAATATTCCTATCGAGCTTTTTGATGTTTAACCTAGTATTCATACTAGCCATTCTTTTAACCCTTTGCTAACCGTTTAACCTTTTGTGAGTTTACCTACACAAAACACGATCTAGCAAAGTAACATGTTTGCAAAAAAACCCTTGCTTTATCGATATAACCCTAAGAATAAACCTTCTTAGATATCGATCAAACCAAGAAACCCTTCAAAAAACCAAAACCCTTTCTTAATCAAATATCGATTGAACCTTGGAAATCAGACATCCAATCAAATCGACAACCCTTGAATCAAGAAAGTACTCGACGCTTTTTGAAGTAACCCTTGTCGTACTTTATTTTTGCAAAACGAATTTCTTATAACCTAAGAAACCGTGCAACCTCTACCAGTCTTAAACTTTATTTTATATCCCTTTGTTGATCGATTATAAACCTTGTAATAAACCTTATAAAAAATCGATAAACCCCAACAAAGTCTCATTGTGCAATACCCTTCAACTAATAACCCTTTATTTTAAAAATAAAACAAAATAATATAAAAAACCAAATATTTAATTGTATGGTTTTTTCCCACCAAGAATTGAAAAATGATTTAATATTATGCCTTGAAGAGTTTAGTTGACTTTTAATATAAAAGACAAACCACCTGATATTGTTGTTCTTCTTGTTCGTTTATCACCCAAAACGAAACGAGTAGAAAAACCCAAAACGTACCAGATAGTTGATCTTCAATAAACTAAAAACCAACAAACCATTTGAACCATCTTTTCTTATCGCAAGAACCTGGACAAGTAACTAAATTTCAAAGTACCCTTGAAGCAGCTTCTACGCCTTTGTCTATTAACCTCAACAAAACATAGCGTTCAAGAACCCCTTTAGCTGCTGACTCCTCTTGCTTTCGCTACTGACCAAGAACTAGAAACAGTAACCACCTTCTTTTGTCGATCGTTGGAAACCCGAAAATGAACCGTCTTCTTCTTCAACGAAAACCAGATCAAAAGAACCTTCGATATCAATCCTAGACTTCCAAGAACCCCGAACCAAGCTCTGATACCACTTGTTAGAATATCAACTAACAACCTGAAAGTCTAGAGAACGGATTACCCGATACTCGAAGACAAAAACTCACAAGTAGATAATATGTATCGACAATATAGTACTTTGCACAAGAATTATACCCTAATCGAATATTAGTATTGAAAAAGAATGATGTACTAAGACCCCTCCCCTTTCATCTCTTTATTGTAGAGATAAGGAGGGAAGAAAACAAACTCTTAAAGGATTTAAAATCGCTGCTGCTACAAAGGAGTAAGAAACCAGTCGATTCTTAAATGCCCTACCCTCTATGGTATATATAGAGTTGTAACCGACATATACATCCCTGGTTGGGTTAAACTTGCACTTGACCCCCTAAACAATCTAATATGTATACTAATATATATAACACTAATTAATCAGCACACAATAGGGTGTGGAATCTAGCTTTTAATAACAACACAATATGGTCTTTTGGTTATGAATACCAACTGAATAACGTTTATTATGTCTTATCAAACAAAAAATAACCATTCGGCCCATGCAAGTTCATTTGATCCATGAGTGATAGTTAGGCGGCCATAAGACGGAATATGTTCACAACTAACTTGCTTGTAAAGTAAGTATATTAGTATTATCTAACTTTTTAAGTCTATTGCGCATATATGTCACATTTGGAAAAATGATTGCCGAGACTTATGTAAGTAAAGAGGAGGGGACTTTGTGTTTTGGCAAAACCATAAGTTAAGAAGCAATACAAGTTTTTTACCACATCACATAACAAAAATTTAATATAAAGCCATCAATCACACATGTTGAACAGGTACATATATTTTTTGTACAACCATCTTTTAAAAATTATTACAAAAGTCATCACATCAAAATTATGAGTAATTGACTATTCAACTAAATGGTTAAACATTGCAGAAATGAGCATGGACTAAGGGATGTCAATGTATCAATATTAGAGATGATATATGCATACAGTAGCGATTTATATATGCATGCCTAAAGTAAAGCTCAAGTACAAGATTTCTACATATATTGACAAATATATATGGATCAGTAGCAATGTAACATATGTTTGAGTTTTCTTTATTCTAAGTCTTTACAAGTTTCTTCCATTTACCCGGACGCACTCATATTGGCTTGGAATTATTTGTTCATCGTAAGACAAAGAAGATTTATGATGGTATTTCTTAACTCTCACCCTCCAATTTCTAACCTTCTTTCCAGAGGATTTTAAAATCTAATCATCACATCCTATAAAATAACTACATAGCTTTGTCATCATCTGAATGGTTTGACCCCATCTGAAGTGTACCTTGAACTTGTTGGTTGTCCTTCGTTGACGGCATCGTCTGAAAATAAATAATTCATTCATCAAACCATTGCATAATTTCTTATTGTCCTAATTTAATTAATAATCTTGGAGATATAACAAAAGTTTAGGGCATCTACTTATCATTTACTCAATTTATCAATTAATTACACATGTCATAATGAATAAAAAAAATAATCAAACAATAAAAAGCTAGGGTTTTAGTATTTCAAAAATCATCATATAATTCATAATATCTTAGAGGTAAATGGAATCAATCCAATAATTATACCCTTTTTATAAGCCTATAGGATTAATATGTAAAACTAGATGTATACCGTACCTAAGTGATATATAATATATACTAAAACAATTAAGCTAAAGAGAGGAATACTCTACCTCTATAATTAATTTTTTTGGGATCAATTTACCTTGTAATTATATGGACTTTGGATCAATTTATTTTGGATCAATACTCATTTACCTCCGTGATTAAACATTTTGGATCGATTTACTTTACAATTTACTCTAAAAGAGAGGAATAGTCTACCTCAGTAATACTCTAACTCCGTAAGTAGCAAATGGACTTTTCATGAATTTGTTGGTTCTAATCGTGTAGAGAGATGATAGAGGAGAAACTGAGATCTGATATGAATGGTGAGAAGGGAAGAGAAAAGGTTTTGTATTTGGTTTTACAAAGGGGCGGGATGCACATAAAAATTAAAAAAATAGATGAAAAAGGGAGTGAGGGTGCAAAATTTATGTTTACCAAAAAAATTGTTTTATCAAAAAATTTGTTTCACAAACATTTAACTTATGTAAAATGGGTATTGAAAAAATTGCTCGAGCGCCTAGGCACTACGCGGGGATTAACCAGCCGAATTTTCATTAATCGGCTTTATAAATCGGTTCGGTCAAAAATCGTTTGACATACCAATTCATCGGATAAAAATTAGGCATAAACCGGCCAAATCGGACAAAAATCGGCTAAAACGGCCAACTCGGTTACTGATAGAAATCGGCCAGATACGACATAAATCGGCTAAATCGGATTAAAATCGGCTAAATCGGGTATATATTTCAAAATTTTATAATCTATGTAGAAGATCTAAACCGATTAATCCCGCGTAACCGGTTAATCACTAGGCGGTATCCGGCCGCCCTGCTAGCACCTAACAATTTTTGCAACCTTGTGTAAAATAGTAATGGTTTGTTGATCAAATTTTTAATAATTAAATTTTTTTATCAGTAAGTATGAGATTCATGATGAGTAATTCAATATTACACGTGTAGTTTTCTTTATTAGATTTATGATGTAATCGAGCCAATTTTTATACACAATTTCACATAATATTTTTTATGTTAATGTTTTACTGTGCCCGAAATTTTGGTCAACTAGTCCACACAAAATTGAGTTTAGATCGTCACACAACCTCAAATCACGTAAATATTTTTCTTTTGAAAAGTTCGTGTGGCCACTATATGTTTGTATTCCCCATACGTAATACGAACTTGCCAAACTTGGCTTGACTATAGAATTGAAATATCAAAACTTCTTGATCAAGAAATCTTTCATTTTCGCTTGACCTAAAACAAATTAAGCAGAGTTTCGTTTCCTTGAAATGTCATCAATCGCTTGACGTTAACCGGACATAAATTGCCTA
Source organism: Tanacetum coccineum (assembly GCA_026074375.1). Classification (NCBI taxonomy): domain Eukaryota; kingdom Viridiplantae; phylum Streptophyta; class Magnoliopsida; order Asterales; family Asteraceae; genus Tanacetum; species Tanacetum coccineum. Next base: position 8,117 of record BQNB010028758.1, read on the forward strand.
CAAACATATTTTGCCTACATACATATTTCGCTAGATTCAATCATATTTTGCTAGCTTCAAAATAAAAACATACTTTTTCCACAAAAATCACTAAAAACACACCCTTTTGATGTTTTACCTTGAATTTTTCTTGCACAACTAGTTATCTTAGACCTAGATCTTGCTTAAAAACATAAACTTTAACACTTTTAAACAAAAAAATCTAGGCTTTGATTTTGAAGACACAAATAACAAAGACACTAAAACGATACACCGCGCTCGCTACGAACGCTCGCTCGCTCTCTCCCCGCCTCTCACAAGCTTACGATATCATCCCATGGTGACTGATACCAATGGTAGATGTATCAAATTACATAACAAATGAGCAAGAAAGAAAGTTTAGAGAGAGAGAAAGTAGGTTGAAACACTTAGAGAGAGAAAGGAAGGGAAAATATATTGTTAAAACCTTTTTCCTTTTATTCCGAGATGACTTTTTAAAAGATCATTTTTGAAAGAATTTGACTATTTCTCCCCCTCAAATAATGTCTCGTTTTCTATTTAAAGAGTGATGAGGTGTCATTTTATACACTATTTTAGGGTCATTTAACCCCTTAAATCATGCAAATATGCCCAAATTATGTACTTAATAATTTGTTTGTAGGTTTTTAGCACTTAGATTGCATTTGGAGGAAATACACGTAACTTAGGCTCATTTGGAGAAGAAATAGACAAGATTACGGACTTACACCAAGATTCACCAAGAATTATGTTCTCAGAGTATGAAGACGGCATCAGGAGCACTAAGCAACGCAATCATGATCTATTTGGTGATGGCGTCAGAGATTTGGCTACGGTGTCATAATGTAGCCGACTTAAAGTGGATCTAGAAGCATCTACATAGCGACGACATCAGGAGCATAAAGCGATGCCATCACGTCGATATCTTTATAAATATAAGGCCGTTTTTAGGGTTTCAAGGTGTAACTTTTGAGATAACTTTGTATAACTTAGGGAGACGAACCCTAGTCTTTATAGCAGCTTTATAGGTCGTATTTAGGGCCTCAAAACCCTATTGTACTACCTTGGATCCATGTTTTAATTCAAGTAAGGTTATTTATCATTAATCATTCAATATGTCTATGTGTTGTGTGATTGATTTATCTTCTTGCTTCCTTTATAACATGCGAGGCTAAACCCACCTTTGTATTTGCTTATAATTACATGAAAGTCAGATTGTAGATCCTTTTACTGTTGCTTCTTGTTGATGAATATGCACGTAAGGCCTTAGAAAACCAGCTTTTGTCTGTATCACTGTTGACACATCTAGGGAAACACGAGTGCATAGAAAGGATATCATCGGGTAACAGTCTCCATACTACCTTGCCCCTTATATGGTTGATCCCTCTTAAGGTATTTCACATGCATTTAATATACTTTTAGGGGCCTTGTAATAGTCTTCATACTACCTTACTTGTGCTTTGCCTTAACGGAATATTAAATAGATGACGGATTCATGTAATTCGTTCATAACTTAGGAAATACTTACACATTACATCACAAGTGTGACAAGGCAACAAGATTAGGAGAAACAATCTGATAAGTAATGAATGATTAAGTAAATACATTTAATTATCATAAAGTTATCACCAGTAGATTAGATATTAGTTTAATTAGTAGTTAAACAAACCAACCTCTCAAACCATAGATTTAACTGCTTTCCTATAATTATAAAAACACAAAAATAATCTTTTCTTAGCACCTAGAATTCTGTTAGACCGTGATTAAGCCTTCACAACCTATTTCCCCTCGATTAGGTACTCTGCCAATGGAAGTGTAAAACTTCTTGTTAAAGTCCTACGACAACCGCATCAAGTTTTTGGCGCCGCTGCGTGGGGAATAGTTAGGTTTTGATCATAGTTTAACTTAGTTCTACTCACTTAAATCCTTTCAAGTGAGACTTTAATTTCCGCACATTAGCTTTCTCGTAGTCTATATTTTCTTTTGTGTTATTTGTTTTGTAATTCATTCTCGTCAACCACCATAGGAGACGAGAATCATATCCGTACTCTTGGAGACTACTCCAAACCTAGCCATGAGGGCGACAGAAATACCATTGAGCTCCCTATAGGGAACAACGTAGTACCTCTTTGATCCGACACCATCCGGTTAGTGCAAAACGGATGCTCATTCCATGGACTTCCGTTCGAGGATCCAAACCAACACCTCAAGGATTTCTTAAAACTTGTGGACTCACTTGACCTTAACGGTGAAAACAGGGAAAGAATGCGCATGCGTTTATTTTAATTTTCCCTTCGCGATCAATATAGTAATTGGCTTGAACGTCTTCCAGCAGGATTTATAACCACATGGGATGATCTTACTACTCTTTTTCTTGCTCAATTTTTTCCACCAGGAAGGACCGCAAAACTCTGCAATAATATCTTGATGTTCCAACAACATCATGGAGAGTCTCTATCAGAAGCATGGGCTCATTTCAAGGACTTACTACAAAAAGTCCCTCATCATGGCATCGACCTTTGGCTCTAAGTTCAAATTTTTTTGACCATGTCAATCCCGTCACAAGACGAACCGTTGACCAATCGGCCAGTGGTAAGCTTTGTGACTAAAACGCTAAAGAATCCTGGGCATTATTAGAGGACCTCGCCCTTTATGACAACGAAAGTTGGAATGGACCCAGGATTTTCGCTAAGCCGATCAATGGCAATCGCATTGAGCCTCAGATATCTCGAGTACATCCGGCTGCCGTCTAATCGAGCTCAAAAATCAAGTTCAACGCTTGATGGAGGCTCATCTTGCTCCAACGCAACCTACTTAAGTGAACAAGATTACTACCTCATGTACAATCTGAAGTGGTCCCCACGACACTCAGTATTGCATGGAAGATCCCGAACAAGCTTTTGTTGAATACACATCCTCGCATACCAATGAAGCGGGAGGTAAGTGGTATACTTTTAAGCCCGAGAAAAATAATTTTGGTGACACTTATAATCCATTATGGAAAAGTCACCCAAACCTTAGGTGGAGACAACCCCAAAATTCCTAAAATAATTTTTCAAACCCACATAACCGGTTCCAGCACAACAGTTCGATCCTGAACTATTCCTTCCATAACAATCCTTAAAGCTTTAACAATCAATTAAATCTAGAAGGATTAGTATCCAACTTCATGGCATCTCAAAAGCTAGACTATCCAAGTTTAAAGCCGATTTCAAACAACAACAAGGCAAGATGACCAACAAAATCAACATAGTACTGAAGGCCATCACCGATCGAATAGCAAGAGCACTACCTAGCGACACGGTTAAGAACCCGAAATTGAGTACTTCCCTAGTCTTGTCTGCTCGTTCTTACCTAAATTTAGACCCGCAATGCTCAAACCATATCCACAGTTTGATCAATGCCGTCATAATCCATTTTGAGCAACAAAACGACTCCTATGATGAAATAGCAAAAAATAATAAGGAAGAAGAAAAGGACAGCCTATAAAATATCCATATCAACCCTTCTACATCGCCCAATCCATCAGTTGCATTCATCACCGAAAAGGTCCTTATATTCAACTCACTTTTTGAACCACTCGGATTGGTCCCCCGTCGTCCAACACGAAACTTGTTTACACCAAAGAGGGAGATGACGACGTGATGTTTATCGAGATAGTCCCAAAGGATGACGATTCCCGCAAGGAAGAACCCAAAGCAGGAGAGCGTGTAGTGGAGCAATTTGACATGTTCCCGACTAAGAGTGAAATTCGCATATCAATGTACTTATGTGTGGTTACAATCCTTCAATATTTCCTACGGAACCCATCATTACAGAAGGATGTCCCGTCTAACCTTAAGATACCATGTAACATTGGGCATGTGCATGTGGAAAAAGCCTACATTAATCTTAACTCCCCTCTTAATATCATGACGCGGAGGATGTATAACTGGATCATGAGGAGAAAACTAGACCCTAGGGAAAACTCGAATGGAGGAGTTAGTAATTTCATAGGAAGGATTAAAGGAATGCACGTTTTCGTAGGAAACTTCACCTATATCGTAGACTTCATGATTGTTGAGGATATTAGTTCAGTCATAAACCCTAGGCTGTCACAAGTAGTACTAGGGAGACCTTTTGTGGAGATATCCAACATGACTCACGACCTACCCGAAGGTGTTGTAAGATTCATTAATAGGACCAATGAAGTTGCATTAAGATTGCCCCTCCATAGATAGAACAATACAACTCACTGTCAGACTTAGAAAAAAGAACACACAAAATCAGTCTACCTTAGGAACGAAGAAGACAAGAGAAGAGGAGTAGAGTACGTAATGACTAAGATATTAGGGTTTTACAAAGAATGCCTAGAGCTAGGACCCGAATACCTAACTGGGATGGATGATGAAGGAGAAGTCGCGTAAGAACGTGTAACTTCGAGTCTAGCTACAAGACTCGTAAATAAAGAAAAACGCTTTTTGGTAGGCAACCTAATATTTACTTTTCTCGCACATTAGGGATGTCGTGTGTTTTACTCTTTTTATTTTATTCTATCATGTTCGAACTCTATCTTGTAATCATGCTTTTTTTGTTTTTAACCTCGTCTTAATTTTAATCAAAGGTATTTTACAAATGATAAGTGTAGAGGAATTTATTCGGTTTTTGAGCTAAGTTCAAGCATGTTAAATAATTTGTTTAGATTAATTTGCGCCAGTCTCGAGTCATATGATTGAATTGTCAAACCTCAGGTTTTATGCAGCTATTTGTACATGATTAACTTATGGAATCAAGTGTAGGAAATTTTTCATCAAAAACAAAAATTTTGTTTTCATGGAACATGAGACGGCGTCACGATTTACACGCGACGCCGTCACCACGACACCTGTGACGGCGTCAGGATTTTCTTGACGGCGTCAAACGCCCAGGTCAAGAAAACTTAAAGTTTTTAATTATTTTTGAAAATAAAACTTGCACAACATTTAAATATTGACTTATTTTTTTTTAACCTGCAAATACCTATGAGGTTTAACAATTCTCTCATCCTATCTTTACTGCTTTATCGAGTCAACCCTAAATTCACATTGTATATTTGTATATCACGCATTTTATGCTTGGTGTAGTTGTCAGTTTTCTTGATTACAGGTTATAATATTGAGAAGGAAGTCTTGGAAGTTTTAGGAGTGTCTTTGGATGATTCGTTGATGACGATTTAAACCAGTTATCGCATGGTTTCTTCTCCATTATTGAGCCAAACCATGGAGTACTAGTTTCTTTTCCTTTTTTTATTTTCCTTTATTCGTTTTACAGGTACTTTATAGAACATTGGGGACAATTTTCAAATGAAGTGTAAGCGGGGAAATTAAGCCATTAGTAAACTATTCTTTCATGACCATTTTGCCTTGTCCTTAAAATAATGGGTAATATATCGAAATATAGCATAAAAAGGTAATTTGACACATACCGATGAAAACCGAGTATTAATAGTGTCTCATGGATAAGAACTTATATAACTAGCACAAAAACCCTTAGAATTCCACCCCAAAAATGTGAGGTTAGCCTTTAGATCTTTAGGAATTCGGGTATCCATTATTGATACCCAAGATGATTCCACCTTTAGCAATTTCGAGTTAAGGTTCGAATGCAGACATATGTGTCTATTCCGTCGTTACGGATGTGTACGTATGATCTTTGTCACCTTTTCTGGAACATTGAGATCGGTTCAAAGAATCATATGAGTGTACCGGTAGTATATTAAATTCTAGAACTTGTTTTTGTGATGCATCCTGAGACCGCATAGTAAGTATTAGAATTTGCTTGATAAGAGGTATTAGGATTAACCCATGTTTTAAACCTGTAATTGTTATGATGGTCACATCGATCATATAACTATCCCACACCCTTGCCATGCATTCATTTTTAGTGCGGGATACCCCTAGTACAACCCTCCGAGCCTATCCTTTTTCACGGTTCTCGTAATTTTCTGGTTAAGCCGGACTATTAATGAAGAACATTGTTAACCCTTAAACCAATCGTTACATCCAAATACACGTGACTTGGGCTCATTTGGAGAAGAAACGGACCAGACTACGGGCCTACACCAATATCTCTCAAGAATTTCTACTCAGAAGCTCGAGACGGCGTCACAGATTACACGTGACGCCATCACAATTCCTACCACGACGGCGTCACAATATTCCACGACGGTGTCAGCTCGCATAACCAACCCAAGATCTAGAATATTCTCTATCACGACGGTGTCACGACTAAAATACGACGCCATCGCAGCGATTTTCCTATATATGCAAACCCGAATTTAGGGTTTTATATGTGTAACTTTAGAGTAAAAGAAAGGGACGAGTTCGTTTGTCAGCTATTTAGGACAATTTTAGGGCCTCAAAACCCTATTGTACTTCCTTCAATTCATGTTCTAATCAAGTAAGATTATTTTTAATCATTCAATATGTCTATGTGTTGTGTGATTTATCTATATTCTTGCTTTACTTATAACATACTTAGGTAAACCCTTAATTGTGTTCATTTATGATTGTATGAAACCTAGAATGTAGATCTTAGTGGTGTTGCTTCTTGTGATGAATATGCATGTTAGGTATTAGAAAACCAGCTTTTGTCTGTATCGTTGTTGATATGTATGGGAAAACATGATTATGTAAAAAGGATACCATAGGGTAACAGTCTTCATACTACCTTGCCCCTTTTATGGTTGATCCACTTTAATATATTTCAAATGCATTTAATATACTCTTAGGGGCCTTGTAATAGTCTTCATACTAACTTACTTGTGCGTTGCCTTAACGAAATATTAAATAGACAGCGGGTTTGTGTAATCCGTTCATGACTTAGGAAATAATTACATAGATCATCACAAGTGTGACAAAGCAACAACACTAGGAGAAGCAATCTAGAGAGTAATACATGATTAAATAAACACAATCTTTTATCTTATTGTTATCACCAATAGCGTAGTTTTATATTTAATTTAATAGCTAAAACCAACCAAACCTCTCAAATATATGATTTACCTGCTTTCCTATAAACACAAAAATACAGAAATAATCTTCTCTCAACCCTTAGAATTCTATTAGACCTTGATCAAGCCTTCCCAACCTATTCCCCGAGTGAACGATAACAACCCCCGAGTCTTGCCTATACTACTACAACAACGATTAGGTGCTCTGTCTAGGGGGTTGTAAAACTTCGTGTAGAAGTCCTATGACGACCGCATCATTCACCAGCTTTCGCGCGTTTTTGCGCATTTTCGCCATCTTTTGTGTGTTTTTGTAACCTTTGCCCTTTTGTGTTCTGAATATTTTATTAATAGTCCTTTGACTATTTGACTGTTGTCAGTTCATTCAGATTTTGTACTGTGTTGACGGTGGTGATTTTAAGAGATACGTGATGATTTGAGGTTTATTGTGATTAATAATCCTTTTTGAAATGTATTATTGTGTTATTTGTATTTTGGGTGGTTCGACCCGTAAATTTTGAGAAATGCCAAAAAACGAGTCCGACACGTCCGTTAATGTCCAAATGAGTTTTGAAGGGTGTAAAGTGAAAATATGATATGTAAATACTTTAGGTTAATGGAAAAGTATTTTTAAAGTGAATAAAAATGCAAAATAACTTTGGGGTAAATTTTGCGGTTGAGTTTTACGAGCTTTTAAGTGATTTCGACAGGAAAAGAAAGGCTCGAGACCCCATGGATACCTATGGCCGGTTTAATTCGTCAAGAGGAGATCAAGATGGACTTAATTTTGAGTATGTGTCCTAAATTTACACTTACATGCCATTTCACTAAAACAATCCATCATTATCCCATTTCATTTAAAAAAATAAAAACACACACATAGGTGTATGTGTGTGTGTGTTTCGTCCTCCACCTAACCACCATAAAAAATTCCAACTTTGATCAAGAGCGTGATATTCCGGGTTGATACGAGTGTTTGGGTATTCATTTAAACTGCGTTTGAGTTGTCCGGTTCGTTTCGAAATATATATTTTTGAAAATTTTCTTGTAAGTTTTCAAATTTAAATTTCGTTTGTCCTTTTGGGTTTATTTTGATGCATAGATGTTAGTTGTACAAGTTGATCGTTATGAAAATTGATTTTTGGAAGCGAAATGTAAAGAAAAAGAGGGTGGTTTGGTTGGTGTATGGTAAAACAGAAAAGAGGGTATTTTGTAATATTGATGTTGTTGGGCGTGATGGTTGAATAATATTTGATGCTAGAATGCTTATTTTTGATAGTAGCTTGTATGGCTTATTCGGACTTATTTTTAAGCTATTTCTTGGCTTTATTTAGGCTTTATGCAAGTGTAGATTTCCAAATCATAGGAACGTGAGTTTATTATTTTTATAATTTGGCGTATGTTGTGGACTTATTTTTTGAGACTTATAGGTAGTAACAAATGCGTACGTAGCTCTATAGCTTATTTTCAGCTTAATATACGTATTTTGAAGTTTATCGGACTCACGGCATTACGTCTTTTGAGCGCGGCTTAATGGGATGGCTTATTATGGTCCGAATTATTTTCTACATATAAGTATATACTTATATATGTAAATGGACATTGGTTTTAGACTTGGATTATATTTTTGACTTTTTACAATGTCTAATGAGACCCTTGTGGGGCCTTAAAGCCCAATAATGCGAATATTTAGTATAGTTATGAGATTTTGACGGACTTTTAAAAAGTGGAATGTATTTACGAAGTGTTATTTGAACGATGTGTTGGGAAAACGTGTTGGTAAGCGTTAAAAATTAAGATTTTGGAATTTTGTCGAAAAAGTTGTCGAATTTGTGATAAAATTGTGAAAATAAGGTGAAACCTTGGAAAAACGGTTGTATAAACGTACGGGTCATGTCGAAATTTCATAAAAAGTTTATACTTATAAATTTTCTTAAAAACATGAATTTTGATTTTAAATAATAAAATAATATTTAATTATTTTATTTATTTAATAAATTCACTAAAAGACGAAAAATATAATTTTTCTCGAAACTTCTCTAATGTGTTTATTATGAGTAAACGTTTCATTTTCAATCGTTATGAATGATTGTTTTTGAGGTGTCTAAGGTTTACCGAATGGACTTGTCGAGATATATTTATAATTATTAATTATAAATATTTATTTATATTACTTATCTATTTTCTTAAATAGTATAAGTATGTATTATCGGGGAATGAGATTGATACGATTGTGGAGTTAAGTCAACCATCACACCACTAAACTGTTTTGGGTAATTGTACAACGCGTCTAAAACACTATGCATCAAACGTGAAGATTGTTTTGGAATTGGATGATTAAATTGGGACATTAACTGGACTAGGTCGTGTGCGGGCGTCGTTGCATTTGCTTGTGTGATTGAGATTGGGTTGCTAAAGACTTGCTTGAGGTGAGTTCTCGTAGCCCCACTTTTTACTGGTTTTTCCGTTGGGGGAAAATGATACTCAAATGTGTTTTGAAATGTTTTGAATTGATATGTGCGAAATGTGGTTTTGTTTTTGGGACAAGTTATGTGCTTATGACTGCTATGTGAATATTATGTGTTGATTTACTTGCATGTACTGTGTTTGGCATGGCAAGGTTCTGTGTGGTACTTGCATGTGCTGTGTTTGGCATGCAAGGTTCTGTGTGGTACTTGCATGTGTTGTGTTTGGCATGCAAGGTTCTGTGTGGTTCGCCCTAATATAGTGCTCCAGCTGGTAGGCCCTTTAGGTGCGTTAGTGATTTGGGAGTTGCGACTCCGGGTTTGATTGGAGTTGAGGTATGGACTTGCGGGGGATGCTATATCTTGATTGTTCGAGATATTCACTGTCGTATAGCACTATTGTCCTACTTGTTGAAGGATTGGCTCCACTTTAGGTTTAAGGTCAAACCTACGAGCTCCACCACCTATTGTTGACGTTTCTCGGTATCATTTTTAGGTGAATTGAAAGAAGAGTAGTTGTGGATTGTGATAGCAGACTTAGAAGTATCCCGTGAGGATTTTCGTTTGAAGTCTTGCTTGCTTGTTGTTTGAATCTGGTTTTTGGATGTTTTGGATTAAGTTTGGATTATGGTCCCCTGTGTGGGCAGTTGAATAAGTGTAAGAGATTGTGGATTTTAGTAGCGAGTTGGGACATCACTTGAGTTTGTTCAAGGTTGATGGTCTTCATAGCACTTGGAGTTTATGCAATGTAGTTTTCTCTATTTTGTATCTTGTGTTATGATTGATCATTATGTTGTATTCCCGAGTTTCCGCCATTGTCGGGGTGTGACAGATTGTATTCAGAGCCTCCACCCCCCCCCTCCCCCCCAAAGGTTATAGAGTGTTTGCCTCATTTTATTGATTCAAACAAGAAGTCTCGGTCACTCTTGTCGATGGAGCTTCGGTCTTTAATTAGTTAAATGTGGTAATAGTTTAATATCGGGAATCGGGCTCGATAGTGAAATTTATTATTGAATTGTTTCGGTTTAATTCCCAAGCAAAAACCCGGAGCCCGGGTCCTAGTTTTAATATCCCGCGCGTCATTTTAACGCGGGGGGTATATATACTTTTTCTTCTTTAGAAATGTCAGTTGATCACTTTCTGAAAATCTTTTTCTCTTTTCTCTCTCATTTCTCTCTCATCTTTTCTCTCTAAAAAAATCCACTCTCTTTCTCCTTTCTAGTTTGATTTCGTGTATGATATATATGTTATGAAGTGTTAATCGGGATCTAACAATTGGCACCAGAGCATAGGGGGAATTCGTGTTGTTAATCACTGATTCGAGTGGTGAATAAGCTCAAATTTTCGTGGCTTATTTTGAAGAAAAAGCCCACGGCTCAAAAATTTTGGGCTTATTTAGTTGTTAAATTTGTTCTATTCTTGTTCTACATGTCAAACCGATGATATTGGTACCATTTGCAATGGAGATGCAACAAGCTACTAGATCGATTTTTAAAGCCAAAAAAGGTATGGTTTTTTTTCGTGTTCTAGGCGGCGGTTTGGTCCGATTTTGATGTTCCACAAGAAAATTCGTGTTAGTATATGTTTAATCATCTCCTACCAACTTAGTTTTAAGCATACAAAGCTTATTTGCGTGGTCAAATAGCTTAATTGGTTGAAAATTGCTTATTTCGAGATGAATGTTCATGGTGGCGGGTTGGTTATTATATTATTTTCTTGGTGGCGGTTTGACAAAAAGTACAGACAAGATCCGCATTTTAAGGAAAAAGTAGGTGGCGGTTTGACCAAAGTCAACGGCGGTTTGATTTAAAATAATATTTTATTGGCGGCGGTTTGCCTTTCTACACGGCGGTTTGAACAGGTTAAGCGGCGGGTTGATTATTTTATGAGCAAAATGAAATGTTACTCTGCCAAAATTCAAAAATCCACGGCGGGTTGACAATTTTCTAAGTGGCGGTTTGTTAAAGTAGGCGGCGGGTTGAGAAAGTTAAAAACGGCAGCGGTTTGCTTATTTAATTATAGGCGGCGGGTTGCTATAATAGCCGGCGGTTTGGTGCAAAACAAGGCGGTGGGTTGCCTAAACTTTGGTGGCGGGTTGGTCACTAACTAGGCGGCGAGTTGCCTACATTTTGGTGGCGGTTTAGTCGCAAAAAAAATTTGGCGGCGGTTTGGTCACATTTTAAGTGGCGGGTTGCCAAAGGAGGCGGGTTGCCACACAAAAAACATAGTTTTGACTACCTAATTTCTCGAAAAAAATTTCGACCTTACCGCGAAGGTCGATCCGCGCATCAGGTGGGCATGTGACCGACTTTGGGCATGTGACCGAATTTGGGAATATTATAATCAAAACAAGAACAACAAACAAACACCACAATCAACCCTTAACAAAATTACACTCAAACAACAACACTTATCCCAATAACCGATCCTGAAAAGATTCACTTAATTGGACAAAATGGCATAGCGCTTTGATTAAGATGAAAATGATTACGAAGTGCGATTTTGGTATCCATTAATTTGCAATTGAGTTGGATTTACCAAAGGCGTCTACTTTTTCTTCATCGTGACTTTCTTCTATTTTCTATCGAGTGTGACTTGCTATGAACGGATACAGTTATGATTAAGACTTGGTTATCTAGTTTCTCAGCGGTCAAGGGTGTGGTTGGTTGAAGACCTGGTTAACTATCACTTAAAAGAGTTACGTTGTAGTACTCAGTGTCACACGCAAATGTCGATGTGGATAATTTCAAGAGGTGTTGTACTTCTTATACTTTTGATGGAGTATAAGGTACTTAGAGATTTTCTTCTGCACCGTTCTTCAATCAACAACAGTGCAAGATTAAGTAACAAATTTAGGGATTTTACTTCAGTTTCAAGTTTGATATATCGGGTTTACTTCCTCACATGTGATCACGACAATAGCCTACAGAATATGAGGTTGGTAAGTTAGCCAGAGAGTTTAAAGGGTGAGATGTAATCAGCACTTCTCATGGGTATTTTTGTGCTATTCCAAGACAAAGATACTTCACAGTCTAAGCAACAATCTTCATATTCTTTCGATGACATTCATTCCAAGACCTGGATTATACCAAGTGTTTCTGATTCTGCTTCTTACTCCTCTCGGTTTCTTAGTCAAGTGGGGTTAATGATTCTTTTGTATATCAAGATTTGTGCTTATGACAAGAACTTCTCGAGTATATGAATGTACACGACAATGATGCTTCCGAGAGTTCGCAACCATCATGGGGGAAAATGTGTACATCCGGGACTTAATTGACTTTGATGTTACCATGTCAACTTCCAGGGGGAAGTAGTAGTGTATACTACTTCACTAAGAATGGTTTGTGAAGTATTCTGCAAACATGAGAAGAAAAGATGTGAATTTCTCGCATGCACCCCGAATTGAATATTCCCCAAGCCTGTGGAAAGAATCAGTGGTCGTTGGGTGGTTTGACTTCTACAAATTTCTGTTGTGCACGTCAATGACAAGTAGAAGATTGTTTAAGCTACTTCAAAGTTTCAGAATCTGCTTAAGATAGGGATGTTGGTTTGGGGGAAGCTGATTCAGAAACTTCGCCAAAAAAGGATGTTATGAAGAAAGCTTGTCAAAGACATTCGCATGTAATTGGGGGAGTTTAATCCAGTTCATGCATTACTACAATGGTTCCCTGTACAAGTAAGGACAAGAAGATCCAAGTGGGTCCAAGTTTCAGACAAGGAGAACTCAAAAGGGACATCTTCAGTTTTAGGAATGGCTTTGGAAGACTTTATTTTTGTTATATTTGTACATGATAGGAACATTGTAAGTAATTCCGTATGTCCGCATATTGGGAGAAGATTGTTAGCCTTAAAATATGGTGACATACATGGAATTACAGTAGTTTATTTATAGCGTGACACGTAGGGACTAATAATGACAAGCTATGATAGTTATGTGTCACTAGGACTATAGATACTCCCTCCATACTTCCATGGAGGGGGAGAAGTTCACTTTTGTAAAAGTGAGTGTGTGTGTCTTCCTTATATCTCTCTGAAGCACACACACAACCACTAACTACTCACTCTTTCTTTTTTCTTTTTCTCTTTTCTCTCTATCTCTTTTACCTTTTCTCTCTATAATGAATAAATTCATTTTCCACTTTACTCGGCCTCCAGATCGTTGTTCATAAGGTGAAGGATCCAGAACAAGCTGGAGGGATATAGGATATGAAAAAAGAATTTGGCAATCCTTGCATAAGTACTTCAAGAAGCTGTACAAACCTACCAACAACAACCTTCGAACTTCTTCAAACTCAAGGAACAAGACTGAAGATACCACACCAAGGTATAACAACGACAAATCAGTTCAGGGCAGTTTGGAATCAAAAGGACGATGAAGTTGCTGGGGCTAGGGAAACATGGGCAGTCAGTAGTGCAACAAATGGGATACAGTGTTTATCTGCATGGGATTTGGACACTATGCCAGGGAATGCAGGAAGCCAAAGCGGGTTAAAGACTACGCGTATCACAAGGAGAAGATGATGATGTGCAAACAAGCTGAACAAGGTGTTCCACTTCAAGCTGAGCAAGCTGATTGGCTAGAAGACACGGATGAAGAGATTGATGAACAAGAATTGGAAGCACATTACAGTTACATGGCAAAGATTCAGGAGGTCTCACCTGCGGAATCAAGTTTACTGATTACGCCATTGGAAACAGGTACAACACCTATGATGACAATGTTAGGTTTTGCAATGTTGAGACGACATTCTGAGCAACCCTGAATCCATTAAGATTAACATTTGTTTTGGAGAAGGAGATGAGCATTGTCATTCCTGATTCATCAAATATATGTACTAATGATAATCAGGTTGATCAAAATGCGACTGAGTGTGTGATGAGGTGATGCGCTTTGCTAATTTAAGGGCATATTAACTCTTTGATAATGAGGAAAAACAAAAAAAGTTTTTAAAGCAATTAAAGAAAGCGAAGCATCATTGACTCAAGAACTGAAGGAGTGCAAAACTAACCTTGATGAGTCTAGTAGGCTTGGGGGAGCTACTAGCAGTCGGGATAGTTCTCTGATTGCACTTCAGACCAAACAGACTGGATGCTTGAGAAGTACACGGCCCTTAATGAACACTAACGAGTGAGTTTAAAATACTGCAAACAAAGTTAATGACACTCTAGGACTATTAGCTATTAAAGATATTAGATTCAAAAGGGTTTAAAAACGAAAACCTTTATGATATTTCAGTTGTCTAATCAGAAAATACGATGGCTATTCAAAAGAGTCTGTTAACTAGGTACAATTTGAGGTCAAACTCAAAGGAAAAAACTAAGGTTTATTTGGATTTAAAGATTAAGGAAGGATAAGGACATTGACACGATGATTGAAATGGTCAAAACTAATAGGTTTTTTAGATGAAATTCTTTATAAACGCCAAATCAGTCAATTTACAGACCATTAACATGTTAGCAACCCAAATGCGCAAAGTATCTTGTAGATCAACCTTTGCATATCCACTGTAACCTCAAGAAAAGCTCAATTGATTAAGCCTCGTTTGTTTGATGATCCCATATGATACTTCTGATCATGAAACAATTTTGCCCGATTGGAAGACAACAGTGACTCTTGATAAAGGAGAGTAGATCTATATAATTTTTTTCGATAAAGACAAAGTGAAAACGTATAATTACTCATATCAAAACAGTCTTTATGAAATATCTTTAAACCACATCCAAAGCCTATCTGATCAGTTGAAAGCGCTAAGAAGTTAGAGACAAATGTGGGAGAAAAACCGTGTGTTAGGCAAAACCAAACATTGCTAAAATCGTTGGCTTTCTACCCATGTCTAAATCCATTAGTAAAAGTAGATACTTTATAACGAAATGACAACAACATCTTCAATTTTTTGAACAATTTGTCAACAACGTGGGTCTAATCATACTAGTAGTGCATTTCCTAACCCAACTGCTAAGAGTATGGAGTTTTGAATCAAAATTTATTAATGCCATCTTTCAGACAAACAATACTAGACAGTCATTGTTTTATTCATGAAACTAATAGAGAATGAATGACGATTTGGAGTACGTTATTGCCCTTGAAAAAGGAGCTTGACGGAACTTGAATCAGATAAAGGCTGATTTTTCAAACATATATGATCTACTTCTCGAATAGTGTTTGTTAAAAGATGGCACATGTTTCATATTGCATTCTCTGTCTGATTTAATATGTATACTGAATTGCATATGCTTATATCTTCATAAAGTTAAAGAAGGTGAATGTCTTGCACAAAGCTTTCGAAACAAACTGATATTGTTAACAATGATGTTCATAATTAAATTTGTTAAAAAAGTTTTCATAAACTTGAAAAACCTCTCGATTCTCTTGAACTTTCTCTACAACATTGTAAAGAACAGATGAAAAAAATCAAACCCAGTTGCAAAGAATATGCTTCAAATGTATTTCGAAAAAGAACTTGTGAACAATATCATGAATACAAGATTTGAAAGCTCAAATGCAAGACAAGAACATGGTGATAAATGAGTTAAGAATTATTTTGGTAACAAAGGAAAGTCTATGGAAAACTCAGTTTGTTAAACCTCTGTTGTTCGACAACCAAATGCTCATCGGATTCCAAAACCATCAGTTTTAGAAAACCGACTCCTTTTTCAAAATTCTCCTGAAATGAGAAGTATATTCAAAGAAAAAGTCGGTTATTAAAACTAATGTGTCGGATGGGTTATTTACAACCAGTACTCAAACAGAATTTTGCCTAAGAAAAGAAACAAGCGGTTCGAAACACAAATGTGCTTGAAAAGGAATGTATCGAATTGCCTCTACCACCACTCAAACTAGAACACCAAAGTTGGCTTTCCATTTTGGGGGGGGCTTTTCTAGGAATACTAATCCTCACATGTCTAAATCTTCAGGAGTAATTCACAGTACTAGTATTAGCAGACCACAGCTTAAGTGCTATCAAGTGAAAGAAAAGGTCATGCCAAACATTAGTCAAGTGAAGTTTACAAAGAAGGAAGTAGAAGACCATCATAGGATTTCTAGTATTTCTAAGAAAACAAAGTCTGTAACTGCGTGTAATGACAGTTCAAACTCCAGTAACTTCGATTAAAGGCAGTTGGGCAAAGTGGGAAATGTGTGTTTTAATTCTATCATGATGCTTGTGTTTCTCGAGACTTGAAAGATGTGCATGTAGAACTAAGATGCCTCATGAAATGCTATTAGTGCTAGTAAACCAAGAGAAAAGCGAACATATCTGTTTGCACACCCCAATAAGAAAAAGTTGCATCAGATATCCACTAATCAGAAAATCAAGAGTTACTAATAAGGAAGTTGTATGTGGATTACAAATCAGGAATGGAAATGGTGGATAGCTAAGAGATGTCCATCAGGTTATACATGGACACAAAAGCCTCTTAGGACCAAAAAGATATGGATGCCTAAAATCAGGAAAGATGATGTATCATCAAATATTAGTCCCACTATAGACATTGTCTCTAGGATTACTAATGTTTTGAAGATATCAAACTTCATAGGATCCAATTTGTCCAATATTCCATCGTCCTCTAATTCTCTTGCAGATTGTACAACTCATCCTATTCATTGTTGACTCTGGATGCACAAAGCACATGACGGGCAATCTAAAGCTTTTGTGTAATTTTGTGGAGAAATTTCTGGGTACTGTTCGTTTTGGAAATGATCAGTTTGCTCCAATTCTTGGTTTAGGGAGATAGTTTCAAGGGAATGTTACGATTAAAAGGGTTTTTCTAGTCGAAGGCCTCAATCACAATCTTTTCTCGGGTTGGTCAATTCTGTGATGTGATTTGGAGGTTTGCTTTCAGGAAAATCTACATGTTTTTGTGAGAGGATCTTCGGGGAAACGATTTTTTAACTGGGTAGTCGTGGATCTGATCTCTACACAATTTCTCTTCAAGAGCAACTTCATCAAACTCCAATCTATTTCATGGCTAAAGCTTCACCAACTCAAGCATGGTTATGGCATCGAAGGCTTTCTCATCTGAACTTCGATTACATCACCTTACTCTCAAAGAAAGAAGTTGTGACAGGCTTACCCAGTGAAATATGTCAGGATCAACTTTGTTCATCTTGTGAAATGAGTAAAGCAAAAGAAGTTCAATTCAAGACAAAAGCAGTTCCTAGTTCCAAAGGAAGGCTAAATTGCTTCACATTGGATTGTGTGGTCCAATGCGAGTTGCTGCAATAAATGGGAAGAAGTATATTTCTGGTGATGGTTGATGACTACTCAAGATACACTTGGACTCTTTTTCTACGATCAAGATGAAACACCAGAAGTTCTCATTAGACTTTCTCACGATTGAATTCAACGCAATCTTCAGCTCAAGTTAGTACTGTTTCGTATGACAGAGGCACGGAATTTCTTGAACAAGACACTCCATGCTTATTTCAAAGAAGAAGGCATTGAACATCAAACTTCCACTCCTCGAACTCCTGAACAAAACGGCGTTGTCGAAAGACGAAACCGTACTCTTGTTGAGGTGTCGAACGATGCTTTTCTGTTCTTAGCTTCCAGTACCCTTTTGGCTGAAGCAGTTGCAACCGCATGCTATACTCAGAAACAGATCAATCATTAACCTCTCATGAGAAGAGGCATATCACATCATAAATGACAGGAAAACCTTCAATATACATCTTCACATCTTTGGATGACACTTGCTAAACAAATAAATAGAGATGGGGAATAAAATCTGGATAAAGTATGAAAGAAAAAGGGGATCCATGTGTCATGGTGGGATATTCTACTCAGTCGAAGGGATATCGTGTTTACAACAAGAGAACACGATTGATAGTTGAATCCATTCATATCAAGTTTGATGAAATCAAAGATATGATGTCTGATCACAACAGTTTCAGAACCTCGCACCACAACGACAAGAGATGTCTGTTGAAAATGTCTCTTCAGGCCTCGTTCCTCAAGGACAAAGGCGTCAGATTATGACAACTCTGACCCCGTGCCCCCAAGACAAAATGTTGTTCCTCCAGCAGAAAAGACAGATTCGTCACAACAAGGGTTGGAATTTCTCTTCAGTCCTTTACTTGACGATTAATTACAAGCAAATACACGGTCTCGTGAGGAAAAAACAATGATAAAGCACGAATGCATCGTTTCAAGAAGATGAATTTATCAATCCTTTTTGTACCGGGTACAGAAATTGGTGAGTCTTCCTCACGCACCATTGATAATACGATGTGCATTCAATTTTCAACCACAAAGTCATGATTACGATGGACAAAGAGAGATATCACCATTAGAACAGTTCCCTGGAAATCCTACATGCCAGTTCAAACATAGACGACAGCTTGCAACAAGATCCTGAAATGTGATGTTCGCGCTCAACAGTGAGTATTGTTGAATCCGAAGAATCATAAAGGAGGCAATGGCTGATTCTGCATGGATGAAAGCAATGCAGGATGTACTTCATCAGTTGACTAGACTAAAAGTTGGGAACTAGACGACAAACATTTGGCAAGATGGTTATTAGCTAAAGTGGTTATGGAAGAACATAAGGATGAAGATAGACTGTAATTCGCAACACAATCGCGACTTGTTGCAAGGTTATGCTCAGGAAGAGGGTATTGATTTTTGAGATCATTTGCTCCAGTTGATCGTTTGGAAGCAGGTTCGGATTTTCATTGCCACGCAGCACACAAGTCTTTCCAATCTAATCAGATGGACGTGAAAACGGCATTCTTATTGGTCCATGAAGGAAGAGGTTTACGTGTGCTCTGCCGGAAGGGTTCGTTGATCAAGATCTAGAAAAGTCTACCTTCTAAGGAAAGCTTTGTATGGATTAAATAACAAGCTCCAAGAGGCCTGGTACTTTAATTATTTTTAATGATGAACTATCAATTCCTGATGTCAAGGCTTTATAATGGTACATTGACCCCCTTTTATTCAAGATAAAATACGGGGAGGATCTTCTACTTGTGCAAATATTTTCGTTGATGGGACATAATTTTTGGATCGACAATCCTAAATATTCAAAACTCGGTTGAAAAAATTAATGCACAGTAGATTTTGTAATGTCCTTAATGGGGAGATATGTATTTTCTTGTTTAGGACTTCAGTTCCCACCAGTCCCAAAGGGTATTTTTATCAATCAGGCATAGTACGCTTTAGAAATTCTTGAAAATAAGATATTATGGACCTATTGTCACTCCATTGGTACACCAATGGCTACTAAACCCAATACTAGATGTAGATTTGAGTGGAGAACGTAGAACCAATCTGTTTATCATAGTAAATCGGGTCACTCGTGTAACTGACATCTTGTAGAATCATGACTTAGTGCAAGCAGTATGCCTATGTGCCACGTTATCCAAGCACGACCACTCAAAAGCACCTCAAGGGAGGTTAAAAGATTCTTTAAATACCTAAGGGTACCATTATACATGGGAACTCTGGTACCAAAGGATTCTGGCTTTGAAACTAACAGCATTTTCAGACGTGATCAGCGGTGCATTGATACTCGGAAAAGCACTTCTGAGGATACTTTCCTTGGTGATAAATTGTAAGCTGGATGTCAAAGAAAACAGAAAATGCACTGCAAGTGTCTTCAGCAGAGCGAGTACGTGGCGTTATTGCAAAGTTGTGCTCAGTAATGTGGGATGAGGACACAGTTCAAGTTATGGCTTCATACTTCAACAAAATACCGTTGGGATGGCGACTCTCAGTCAGCAATTGCATTCTCAATGCAACCCAGGACATCATTCGCGAACAAGCAGATCAAGCCTCGGTCTTCATGGCAATGACATCTGTTCACATCAGTTCAGGCCTCGTTCTTCATCAAATGACTTCTGATCATAACCGTTCAAAACTCAGAATTTAAGACCACAACAATGAACAGTCAAGTTCAAAGCTGATTCCAAAAGTTGTTCCTTAAGCAAACAAGATAGCTACATCACGACAAGAGTTGAAATTACTATTCCACTATCACATAGCAATGCTGAGGACAACAGGTATATATATATAAATACAAAATCTAAAAAATAGAAAATTTCCAAAAAGATTCTTCTCGACATGTCTCTTGGAATCGATAACATTTACGTGCTTAGAAATGTCGATTAACATTGACACGGGTGTGTAAATGAAGTTCGAGCGAGAGTTGCAAATAGTTTCAAAACATGTCATTTCTAATTTTCTAAATGGCTTATGTGCAAATGTCAGTACATAACCCGGACTTCAAATAAAGGAAGGTTTATAACTTATCCTCCTAATGAGAAAATTAACGTTTCTCGGTCTTGAGTTGTTCTTACAAGACATTCAATGTTTTTAGCTCAAGAAAAAGGATAGTGTACGTTTCAGTGCGCTTACCCTTAACGTTAGAAGATAAGTCCTCTAACATTTGGTTTTTCAAAAAGTTGAACACGATTTTTCAAGAATTTCTCGATGACAAATCATAATCTTTCAAAATTGTGTGTTCAACACTCCATCCCTCACAATGTTTTCAAAAGACAACAATTTTTCAATTGGTCCTATTTTTGAGGGGGAGTTTTTCGAAAAACAAAGACGTTTTATTTTATGTTATTTTATTTAAAGTTCTTGAAACATCATTAAACGACCATTCTTATGTATTCAAAACATTATCAAAATGTTCCAAACCATACATGCAGACAATATTTTTCTCCCACAACTTTTCAGACATATTTTTAATCACAAGGTATTTCAAAACTAAGTGTTTATTATTTAAAATAAGGGGAGAAAATGTATTTAAAATATGATCTAATTTGACTCAATGTGCTGAAAAGGGTTTTATGGTTGATCTTATACCAACAACATCTTAATTTTTACGACTATTCTGAAGTCATAAGGGGTTAGGTTGAATCATCCTAATGATCCAACCAGACCGGAGGATCTACCCAAATGATAATCCAAAGATAGAATAGCATTCCTTAGGTAAATTGGAGATGAATGTATAAGGGAAAATGCCGACTAAGATTGAGTTAACACAAGAACAAATCACAACAAGGGGTTAGTAATGACATCTTGTTAAGCATTTGAAGGCTTAAAGATATGAAAAAGAATTGTATGGATAAAGGGTCTAAAGAAAAGAAGCCCTCCACCACAACTAAAGGCATGAAACCGGGTTTCAATAACATATGCTTCAGAATCATAAGTTGATTGCGGACATTGAAAAACGACACATGGACCCCAGTGATGTATGGCACAACCCTTCCCAGCCAATTCTAGTTTCTCTTAAATGAAACCTGTCTCATTTTGTCACGGAGATACACACGTTTATCTCTTAACTCTCATTCGAGATTGTTTGATATTGAATAGGCGTGTCATCTCACCGCCTCCGATACTAAAACCAAAATGCACTAATCGAGTCCTAGAGCCAATAGATCAAACAAAATCTCGTTAGGAACACATTCCATATCAAACACTTGTTTGAACATCATCAGTTTCAAAGCTGTTATCAAGAGTCCCTACCGCAATATCATTGGTGATATTTGCCAGAACATCTGAGTGATACTAATGTATTCACAATGAAGATGGAAATCCTGCTTGAGCCAGCATCAAACAAGCTCTTGGTAGGTGACTTGCGAGATTCTATATGAATCAAACTTGTGACAACTGGATATCGATTTGGTCCAGTAAATGAATTGACGGTTGATGAATTTTGATAAAAACATGACACTCACGATGTGTTACAAAAACACTTAACTAGTGACACGTCGATTATATTCAAATCAATTTTTCTCGTTTTATCACATAACGTAAACTTGCAGGGTCAAACGGTGGTAGACGACGAACCTCAATCCCAATCAAAGCTCTATCTACGAATACATACAATCTAGAAAGCTCAAGATTTAATAGACAAAGACTTTCGCAAACTCTGAATAAAGCTTTCAAGATAAGTAATAATATGAGCCTGTTGGTAAAGACATAAGATCGCAAGAAGGCAAAGACGATAAACACAAATGACAAAGGCTCAAAGTCAAGATCGCAAAGCATGAAGGAACAAACCTACAACAAAGAACAAACAACGAAGACAAAGACCAAGAACACCTCGAGCTTAAACGACAAAAGCAATCTCACTAGATCTCATGAAGGAGTGTTCATCAATGAACTCACTTCGGGAGAGAATAGTTAGCCTCAATTATATTGGTCAATAAAGGAAAGCTCGGTCCCGGGGGGTTGTTCAAGGACCTCACCTTCGTGGAGAAGTTGGATAGCCTCAATTATTGAGTCGAAACAAGGAAGTTTGGTCACACCTTTTACGATTGAGCTTCGGTCTTAAAATTAGTTAATGTTGTAATAGGATAAAGTATCGAAATCGGGCTCGATATTTTAATCTAATATTGTTATTGTTTCTGGTTAATCCCAAGCAAAACCTGAGCCCGGTCCTATTTAAAATATCACCGAGCGTCACTTTTAGTGTTCGGGTATATCAGGAGACTTTTCCTCTTGGAAAAGTTAGTTGTTCCAAAATATCTAAAATATCTTTCTCTTTTCTCTCATTTCTCTCTCCTCTTTCCTATCTCTAAACAACTCAATCTTTCTTTTCTCATTTCTAGTTCCGATTGTGATCGTTTGTATGTTATGAAGTTGTTAACGGGATCCTAACTCTGATCAAACAGGAGATAGCTCATATAATCTCGTTAAGTATCAATATCAAAAAAGCCAAGTTGGTCCCTTTCCCTGCACATTTTGGTTGTTATCTAGAAAGGTGATGTGCAGGGTTATTTTCTTCAACTCTTTTGGTTTCTAAATTTTATACCCTAAAAGCCTAGCTTGGTAGATAATACCCGCTACTAAAAACCCTTCATCATGATTTTCCAGCAAACTTTCGCCAGGGGGTCAATGGTATTCAAATGTGTTACATGCACCCAAAGGTCTATATAACCTTGATATTGGTATCTTACCAGTTAAAAGTTCATAAGGTGTCTTATTATGAGGCTTGGTCACTAATACCCTATTTAGAACATAACAAGCAGTACTAACTGCTTCAGCCCAAAAAGTGTTAGGTAAAAATGAATCTGCAAGCATGGTCCTAGCAGCCTCAATAAGGGTCCTGTTCTTTCTCTCAGCAACTCCATTTTGTTGTGGAGTTCTGGCATTACTGTATTCCCTCTTGATCCCTTTTGACCCACATAATTCAATAACATCCTTGTTCTTAAATTCTGTACCATTATCACATCTAATAGTTTTAACTTTTTGATTCAATTGGTTCTCTATCTGTCTTATAAAGTCCTTAAGGATTGCACTAGTTTCATCCTTAGTTCTTAAGAAAAATACCCAACTAAACCTGCTAAAATCATCAGTGATTACAAGGCAATAGGTCTTATGGTTTAAGCTCCTTACAGATGTAGGTCCAAACAAATCCATAGAAAAGTTGTAACAGCTAATTTGAGCTTACTGAATTTGTCCTTACAGGAGGCCATGTGTTGCCTTCCTTTCTGACAAGCATCACAAGTGTGCCATTTTGAAAAATCTTGAAGGTAAACCTCTACAAGGTTTCCCTTAACAAGTTTGTTTACAGTTTATGAAATTGACATACCCAACCTCTAGCCAATTTGTAGATCATCAATTGTGGCCTTTGCAATTAAACAAGCCAATCCTCCTGAAGGAACAATGTTCTCTAAATTGAAACTGTACATATTGTTTTGTCTGGGGATTTTAAGTAGTACTTGATTTTCATCAGGTAACTTAAATTCAGGAGACAAAACAAGACATTCAGAGTCAGTAAACAGAACCCTTGTTCTTTTTTGTCACAAAGTGACACAGAGAGAGATAGAAAGTTGAAGTTCTTTCACAAAAGCACACATCCTCAAAATCATACTACCAGTTTTAAATTTACCTTACCATGATATACACCTTTACTACCTCCAAAAGCAACAGGGCCACCATTAAAGTCTTGAAATTCAGCAAGGTAGGCCTTGTTTCCAGTCATGTGCCTGGAACATCCACTATCAACAATTCCTTTATTCTTTAAAGCTCTATGTGGATAATCCTGCACATCAAATAGAAGAGATTAGTTTCTCTTAGGGACCCGAAGGCCATATTTGGGCTTGAGTCTGCCTAGTGGATCTTTGAAAGTGTAACAATTTCTAAGACTGGATCCCACAATTGAATTGGAGATATTGTGGCCAGTTGTATCGTTGTGGTCTCCCAATTAACAACCTTGTGGCTGAGGCTTAACAGCAGTTTCCCTTTTCCCCCAACAGTACTAACTGCATTTACCTTAGCAGTATTAACTTTTTGTTTTGAAAAATCTGTTCTAAGTACTGTTGTCTTTTTGAAAGGCCTTGAAGATGGTGAATGAGTTTTGTGAAAAACATTTGCTGGTCTAACTCTATTCACAATGGGCTTACTAGTATTAACTTTCATGGCAGTACTAGTTGGTACTGCCTGTCTGTTAAAACTTTGCCTAACGGTACTAAAAATTTTAGTACTGCTAGCTCTAGCAGTACTAACTGGAATTTTACCAGTTCTAGTTAGCACTGCTGAATGAACAAATTGGTTTTGTTTATTCACTCTTTGCACATTATTCCAACCATTATTTAACTCAGCTTTTCTTGCCATCCTCTTCTCATGGAAATCACAATCTCTAATTAAATGATTATGACTACACATACAAAAACATGCTCTACAGTAAACCCATACCAACTCTTTCTTATTAACTTTTAGGTTTGACTATGTGTGAACTGATTCTTTAACAGTTTCTCTAGGTGTTATTACTTGCTTGTTAGTAAACTAGTGTTTCTTATTCTTTCTTGGTGTACACACAATACACATCCTCATTATCTGATTCCATACTCCTCAATTAATAGAAGCATCAGACCAACCTTAGGTTGATATGCAATATTAATTCATGTGACAACTGGTTCCAGATACTAATACAAGGGTTCTGTACTAATGTTAAGATTCACAAGTATCAAATTCACTTATTGGAATCAATCACTATTTGAGTCTGTTTTGGAGCATATGTAAATTGTGAGTAATCTACTTCAATGTCAGGTCCAGAGGGCATATAATTCCCTGTCATGGGTGGGGGTACAGCATGCATTCCTTCTGCTATAACAAACCTGTCATACAAAGGTTGTTTTTCTAACTCACTCTCTTTATTCATAAAAACACTCTGCAACACTTCATTTTCATAGCTCAAAATACCATCATATCTGTGATCTCCATACCCAAGCCCAAACTTATCATTAGCACTCATTTGGGTATTTAGCAGTTTACTAAGATTCTTAGAAGAGTTATGCCATTTTTCTACTTTAGCCTTTAAATCTTCTTTTTCCTTTTGAGCTTCTGCTAATAATTTCTTATGGTAATTGAGAACACAGTTTATCATCAAATCTATCTTCATAAATTTTATCTTTTGTTCATACCCAAAGTTGTCCGTGTTTGATGATAAACTACTGTGCTTCAACTTTCTAAGACTTGAGAAATATGCCTTTATTTCTATGCTTGCATCACTAAGTTGTTCTCTCTGAGCATCATACAGTTTTTAATATTAGCATTAACCCTTTACACTTATTTGAATAGGAAATTACCTCTGTGTCTGAGTCTGAGCTGTTGCAAGCCATCAAAGCATAATCTTCATCTTCTGAATGATTTGTCCAATCTACACCTTCTCCATCAATTGTCACCAATGCTTTAGAATCCTCCTTCTGTCCAGTTCTGCTCCCATCCTTGGTTCCTGAATTCCATGCATCCCTCCTCCTGTTGTCTTGATTTCCTTTGATTCTATACTCTCTAGCAAAATGCCCTGTCTTGTGGCAATTGTAGCATTCAACTTTGGTTTTATCAAATCCAACTGATTCTTTTGCATCAAATTGTAGCTTTCTACCAGTCTTCTTGTAAAACTTTTTCATTCTCATGGAGATCATGGGCCAACTTGCCCACATCAAGTCCCATTTTCTTCAAGGTCAAATTCATCAATCAGTAGCAATTCCTCATTGATCCAGTTGAGGGCAACTTGATTGATTAGCAAGCAATGAGTATGATGAAGTTTGTTCATACTTTGAGTTTTGACCAGAAGGATTGGAACACAAAACGGGTACTAACCATCAAAAGTACTGCTGGTTGTACTCAAGACATATGCTACATTTTATGGCTAGAAGATGATGCAAGTAGAGCCTTTTTACATCACTCTTAAAGACTATTAGATTATTGTACAGATCATCAAAACTAAGACTATCCATTCCTGGTTTGGTCCTCATAATTAAGGAAACTTGTGACCAGGCAGAAGGTAGAGATCTTAGAAATTTTTGATTTGCATCTTCAGTAGATACACATGCTCCATGAATCTCTAACTGACTCAGAAGACTTTGGGAACCTTTCATAGCTTTGTGAAGCCCTTCTGTCTTGGATACAGAGAATCCTTCAAACTGTTGCTTTAAGATATACTTCTGCATTTTCTTGGATTCGTCATTTCCACCAAATCTAGATTTGATGGCATCCCACATCTCTTTTGCATCAGTCATCTTATGGAACTTAGCAAGATGATCTTCTGGTAGGGCCATAAGCAAGGTGGTCCTTGCTTTTCTCTCTCTTTCTCTGGCTACAATCTCTTCTGCAGTTCTAGGAGGCAAAACCTTAATTTGTCCTGATGTATCTGTAGTGATTGATACAGGACCATTCCCATTTTGTATAACCTCCCAGATTGGATAGTCTGTATGGGCCAAATAGTGTTCCATCTTCATAGCCCATATATCATATTCTCCCTTTTTGAGAATAGGCAGCTTGATGGTTGATACTGTTTTGAGGATTTTTTGTTGGGTTGGTGTTTTGATGATGATGGGGGAGTTGGTGGTGGAGGTGGAATATCAATCTGTGATGCAGACATTGTTTAGTTTTTTGAAGATAAAAGGTTTATGAATGGATTTAATTTGTTCTCTCTTATTCACGAGTTTCCTCATAGAGCTCTGATACCACTTGTGAGTCCCTTGTTGAATAGATCTCTGCAGCCTATTAAGGATGATAGCCAAGATGTATAAATACAGTTGACTATATAGAAACACTGATTATGAATACTATGTGTTAATGCGGAATCTTAACACAAGTACTAAGAAGAACAATGAAGAACTAAACAAGAATTTTAAATATAATCTGCTTTGAATGATTACATATTTACTAACTTCAAAGAGTATGATTTTGTATGAGATATATATTGACTCGTGTAAGACTAATATGTCCAAAAGGATCCTTTTATAGACCAAGATAACCCTAACAGGCTTTACAAAATGCGTACATATCTTTCCTAAAATATCTCATACATATCTCTTAAACTACAACTATTTTTACTATCAGTACTAACAACTGATCAGTACTTAACACTTGTACTATCCTGACTAACTATTTGTACTGCCGGTACTAAGTTAGGAAAACGTAATTCCCAATAGGGTGCTAGGGTGGTTACAAGGTGGTGATGGAGGTGCTTAGCAAGGTAGTGTGTCATGGAAAAGGGTGCTTGCTTGGTTTAAACTTGGTTCGAGCTAGTTAGGGGTGACGGGTTTATTAGGGTTTTCGGGTTAGGGTTTTAGTTTTTTAGGACGAGTAGGGGCTGAAATGAAGGGAAAACATAGTTTAAATATTGTGCATTAAAAGCTTGAAACATGTACTGGAAAGTTGTACGAAATACCTTAGATAATTAGAGGGAAAATGGCTAGTTTAAATGTTATGCATTGCCAGGTTGTACCATGGGCTTAAATGAGTTATACATTGATTTAGGAGGGAAAAGATATTTAAAATTTATGCATTGTAACCTTGTACACATGCCTTAAAAGCTTGAACATTTTGTATTTATGTAAAACATTATATATAGTTAGGGTTTAGATATAAACGTTAACGTTTAAAGTCCGTTTTATAATAAACGTTTTAAATGGTACGTTAAATAAATAACGTATGGTAAAAAATGAAGTTTAGAACATATTGCTTGACCGATATTATTTGATGATTACTTGCTATAAACGTTTAGAAATTGCATTGGTAAGGTGCGTGAGCTCGTTTTAAATGTAAGTTACGGTTACATTATTGGATTGAATAAATCAAAAATTTCCATGAAATGGTTGCATCTAATTTAATAGATGGAAATTACACTGAGGAAAATTACATCTAATTTAAAGATGGATAATTACATAGAGGAAAATTGTGGGTTGTTATATGGTTGTTGAAACTAAAGTTGCTTCTAAAGATGTGAACTTAAGTGTTTGAAAGTTACTTTAGCTCAAGCACTGTGCAGCTTTGAAAAAGTGCAAACCCAGAGGCTGACAATGTTATGTTACAAGAACCAGAGTAGGGTACAATTACAACAACAACTGCTCCTACAACCGTTACAGCTGCTAGCACAAGACTCAAGTCTAAAGGGCTTGTTATTCATGAACAGGAGCAAGCACATACACCAACAGTTTCTTCACAACAACCATCACAACTCAATGTTCAGGATAAAGGTAAAAGCAAAATGGTTTAACTAGAACCTATGAAGAAATTGTCAAAGAAAGATCAATTGATGCTTGATGAAGAACTTGCTTTCAAGCTACAAGCTGAAGAAGAGGAAGAAGATGGCTTGTAAGACAAAGAGAAGAAGAAGCCAACATTGTTTCATGGGATAATGTTCAAGCAATGATAGATGATGATTATCAAATGGCTCAACAAATGCAAGTAGAAGAACAAGAGAAGTTTGGATATTAACAGAGAAGTCCAGTTTATTGTACTACTCTTAGAAGTCAAGAAAGAAACCCTTTTGCAGCAAAAAGAGCAAAAGAAAAGAGGAACACACCACCAACTCAAGCTCCATGGAAGACGAGTTTAAACCAAATGTCCAACCTCAAAGACAAGTGAACCCGAACATCAAGGAGGTATTAAAGAAGGAAGTCATAAAGCTCCTTAACGTAGGATTAATCTACCCCATCTCTGAGAGTCCTTGGGTGAGTCCTGTCTAGGTTGTTCCTAAGAAAAGAGGAATGATTGCAGTAAAGAACGAGAAAAATAAGCTTATCCCCCAAAGGACGGTCACTGGATGGCGCGTATGTATCGACTATCGTAAATTGAATAACTCAACTCGGAAAGACCACTTTCTACTTCTGATTATCGATTAGATGCTCTAACACGTAGTAGGGCACGAATACTACTACTTCCTAGACGGATTCTTAAGGTATTTACAGATTCTTATTGCTTTGGAGGATTAGGAGAAAACTACATTCACCTGCCCTTATGGAACCTTCGCATACAAACAAATGCCTTTCAGATTATGCAATGCTCCAGCAACCTTTCAGCGTTGTATGATAGCCATATTCCATGAACTTATCGTAGATAGTATGGAGGTATTTATGGACGATTTCTCTATCTTCGGTAATTCCTTCGATCAGTTCCTAAAGAAGCTTGAAAAGATGCTAAAAAGATGTGAGGAGACCAACCTTGTGTTAAACTGGGAAAAGTGCCACTTCATGGTTAAGGAAGGAATCGTCCTTAGCCATAAGGTCTTAGGTGCAGGAATTGAGGTCGATAAAGCAAAAATCAAGGCAATATCAAAATTACCATACCCCATGAACATAAAAGCTATCTGAAGCTTTCTAGGACACGCTGGTTTCTACAAAAGTTTCATAAAATATTTCTCACAAGTCGCTCGCCCAATGACGTTCACAAAGGAAAATTAAGTTTGAGAGTCGGGCGTGAAACCGTCACCTTCAACATTGGGAAATCCATGAAATCCAAACACTCCTAAGACATTGTTGGGATTAAAAGCCTTATTGAAGTTACTGCTGCTAAGGTTTGTGTTACTGCTGCTAAGTAAAACTTAGTGCTGTTCAGTAATCTTAATGAAAAATATGCTAAGTAGTTAGTACTGCTAGTGTAACTTAGTACTGCTAGTGTATATTAGTACTGCTAGTTACTACTGCTAGTATATGTTAGTACTGCTAGAGTAAAGTTAGTACTGCTGGTGAAGATTGAAGAAAATATTCTAAGTAGTTACTACTGCTTGTACACAGTTAATGCTGTTGGTGTATAAGTTACTACTGCTTGTTAAGAGTTAATGCTACTGGTACAAAGTTACAACTGCTGAAAGATTACAACTGTTGAAAGATAAAGATTGCTTGAAGGTCAAGATTACTTATGAGATAAGGATTGTTATTTATAGAATAGATCTTTGAGAATAAACTAAGTTTTAGTAATATATTATAAATCGATTAGGACTCCTTGGTGTATGAAAGGAGGTCCTAAGGCATAGAGTTTTATGTATCTTAGTCGTATAATGCATAGCTTCAAGGTTTTGTAACCCTAATACTAGGAGATTATTCGTATTATTTGTAATAATAATATTGGAGCTTTTATTTTTGAAATTATATTATTTTGTGTTACTAAAGAATTCTTCTTATATTAGAGATTAGATTCCGCATAATCTTTAGTATTATTAAACAAAGTTTCTTAAACAAAGTTGTGTTAGATTTATCTAGCATAACTAAACCTTAAACAAGCTTAAGGAATTCGATCATTAGAAGTTAACTGGGATCAACATTATTTGTATTGCGCCAATCACACCGCTAAGCATGTCCAAGAACAATGGGTTGACGCTGTCGATCATGACGGAAAATGAACTAAAGTAGAAGAAGAGAAGGATTACAAAAAAGTGCAAGCAGTTTCCTTCTACCCTAGGACAGAGCCGGTCGAACCACTCGAGTGGAAGGCCCCAGAGAATCAGTTGAAACCATTAAGCATCGAACCACCCAAACTAGAGCTGAAGGAATTACCCAAACACCTTGAGTACACTTTCCTCCAAGAAAATAACCAACTCCTAGTGGTCATCTCCTCCGCATTATCTACCATCAAGAAAGCCAGGCTCCTCGAGTTTCTAAAGTATCATAAAGGGGCAATCGCCTAGAATATTGCGGACATAAAAGGGATCGACTCATCCTTCTGTACTTACAAAATTCTCATGGAAGACGAGTTCAAACCAAGTGTCCAACCTCAATGACGAGTGAACCCGAACATCAAGGAGGTAGTAAAGAACGAAGTCATAAAGCTCCTTGACGCAAGATTAATCTACCCGGCGTATTGGTTGTCAGAACAGTAATCTTCAAAATGTCTTCATTTAAGCTCCAGAATGTGTGCCTTTAAGTCAAGTTTTACCAAGTACTCCATAATTAATGCATTTCTTAAATACAAACGATTAAGTAACAATTCTTTGCAATAATTATACAAAATGGGTTAATTACATGGGATAAATGATGCTATAAAATAGACGTTATTTGATGTCATCAAATATCCCCCCACTTGAATCCTACTTGTCCTCAAGTAGCCTTTAAAAGTTTATAAAAATGTATCCCTAAGGATATTTTCCGTTTACATTTATTTGATCTATTACAAGTACACAACCAAACACCTCATGAAATAGGAAGATGAAAACACTCAAATCACTCAACTAATCTATGTGGTAACATGTAACTAATTCGCTCAATTGCTCGGTCGTGACGAGTATTCTATATTAGCTGGCAAGATAAAACATCTTCCACATCAGAGCTAAGGAGTAACAAGTTTATAAAGGTAAATATGGGTTTGTATGATAAGGCTTAAGGTTGATCATTCTATAATCTTTCACCAAAAACACCACAACAACAAGGCTGCTGAAGCACACATACATGGTC
Organism: Tanacetum coccineum; assembly: GCA_026074375.1. Taxonomy (NCBI): domain Eukaryota; kingdom Viridiplantae; phylum Streptophyta; class Magnoliopsida; order Asterales; family Asteraceae; genus Tanacetum; species Tanacetum coccineum. The sequence continues at coordinate 40,179 of BQNB010028758.1, forward strand.
GTAACGACGGAATAGACATATGTGTTCGATCACATCCTCATTTGAGTTTAACCAACGGTTAGGATGAAGAATGATATAGGGTAGGGATCTTCTAACTTTCACCAATAGTAATAAACCAACAAGGCAATTGAGACATGCATACATGGCCGTAACGACGGAATAAACATGCACGCTTGTATAAATCCTCATTCCCGTAAAACCTATGGTTAATGATTAGGTAAGGGAAATAAATTGTTGTTAAATAAAAATTACGAAACAAATAGATTAAGTCTAAGATAAAGTTCTATAGCACTTTCTCCGACCGATGACCTTGATAAAGGACATAACTATTTACAATCATCTTGATATTAGTTAAAATACACAACCTAAGTTGGGTTCCCGTAACGGTCAAGCTTCCCAATATCCCTACTTTACATACTTTTACAAGGCAAGTGGTGATATATTCCACTTTATACAATACTCTACATCGTCCATTTTGTATCAACGAATAATCGATCCTTCGTGTAATTCCTTCGGTAGTTGCGAAACGATTATCTTTAAACTTTCCTTCTTTTTTGTTGTTGCGATTTTTCTAATTTTTTCGATTTTTTTTCAAACATCTAACTATATAAGAAAAGATCGGAGTAGTTTCACTGTTCACGATCATAATAAATTCCTTCGATAATTCTTCATTCTTCGGACGTACCATTAATTGAGATGGTAGTAAAAATACATGAGTTTTGACTATTTTATACATTTCCATTTGCGATGTGCAAATTTCTTCCAACCGTAGCAAAATTGACACAAGACTCGGGAAATACATACTTTACACTTTAAGCAACTAGCAAGAGTGCATCATGTATCTACAAAGGATGGAGTAGATATCTACATGCTGGTTGAAAGGGAATATCCTTTGTCAAGAGGTGTTCTTACACAGATGTTAGACGCAAAGCTCTTGGCGGAAAAAAATAATGAGATGTCCAGAGAAATTCTTAGGAAGATATTCATGCAGATTGAAAGATCAAGAAGATAAAGTGTTTGGAAGAATCCTCTCATAGAACAAGGTTTAATGCAAGAAACTTGATGGTTTGGAGGTAAATCACAAGTTTATGGGAGGATTATTGGGAATTAAATGTGTTCATACTTAGTACTGCCAAGTCAAGAGTTAGTACTGCTCAAGTTACAACTGCCAGTATTAACTAGTTAGTACTGCTAGAAGAAAGTTAGTACTGCCAGTACTAACTTAATACTGCTGAAGGACTTAAGACTGTTGCATGAAGATTAAAGACTGCTAAAGAGATAAAGACGTGTCAAGAGATTTGTATTGACTTATTCAGAGTATATTCTATATAGTTAGAAAGATACGTATAAGTTTAACATTATAGAAGATTTGTAGTTATCTTGTAAAGGACTCCTTAGTGTATAAAAGGAGATCCTAGGTTATGGTTTTGTATGCACAATAGTCATAGACATTTTGATACATAGCTTCAAGGTTGTAAACCCTAGTACTACACAGAGTACTCGTATTATTCATAATAATAATATTGGAGCTTTTCAGTTATATCATTGTTCTTAAAGTTTACTGTTTCATTAACATTCTTCTAAGTATTAAAGAGTAGATTCCGCATACTCTTTAGTATTCACAAAGTTTCAACCATAGTTGTTTTGGATTTATCCAAAGTAACTTAATCTTTACAAGCTAAGGAATAGATCTTAAGTTGGGATCAACAAGTGGTATCAGAGCTTGTGTTCTGAAACTTTGATCTAGAAGAAACTAACAAGAAGAACTCTTTACTCACAAGGAAGAGATGGATCTAGAAACTGCTCAAATCACTACTACTGCAAAGTTGCCCACTCTCAAACAGGGTGAATATGATATGTGGAGGCTAAGGATTGAGCAATACTTTCAAGTACAAGACTATGCTCTATGGGATGTCATAGAGAATGGAAACTCATTCAAACCTGCAGCTAAAACAACAACAAATGCTGATGGTACCTCAACTACACTAATACCAGGTCCTGTAACTACTGAAGAAAAGGTTCAAAAGAAGAATGATATGAAGGCAAGAAGTATGTTACTGATGGCACTTCCTAATGAACATCTAATGACCTTTAATCAGTACAAAGATGCTAAGACTTTGTTTGCTGCTATACAAACAAGATTTGGTGGTAATGAAGCCACAAAGAAGACTCAAAAGACTCTCCTGAAGCAAATGTATGAGAACTTTAGTGCTCCAAGCACAGAGTCTCTTGACTCTATTTTTAACAGGCTTCAGAAGATTGTAAGTCAGCTGGCTATCTTGGGTGAAAATATTTCACAAGAAGATCTCAATTTGAAATTTTTGAGAAGTCTGCCTTCTGAATGGAATACTCATGTTGTGGTCTGGAGGAATAAACCTGATCTAGACACAATGAGCTTTGATGATCTCTACAACAATTTCAAGATTGTTAAACAAGAGGTTAAAAGAACTGCAAGCTCAAACTCGAGCTCAAGTTCTCAGAATATGGTTTTTGTGTCATCTCCTAGCAGAACTAATGAAGTTAATAATGATTAATGGAGTTAGTACTGCATAAAATCTAGTTAGTCCTGCTAGCGCTCAAGTTAGCACTGCTAGTACTCAAGTTAGTACTGCTAACTTAAGTGATGACACTGTTTATGCATTTTTGGCCAGTCAACCAAATGGGTCTCAACTTGTATATGAGGACCTTGAACAAATCCATGAAGATGACATAGAAGAGATGGATTTAAAGTGGCAGTTAGCATTGCTGAGCATGAGAACAAGAAGGTTTTTCTTGAAAACTGGTAGAAAGATCACTATCAATAGAAGTGACACAGCTGGATATGACAAGTCCAAGGTGGAGTGTTTCAACTGCCACAAGATGGGACACTTTGCAAGGGAATGCAGAGGACCTAGGAACCAAGATAGCAGAAACTAAATCAAGACAACTCTAGAAGGACTGTAAATGTGGAAGAAACTTCTTCCAAAGCCATGGTGGCTATTGATGGAGCTGGTTTTGACTGGAGCTTAGGGAAGATGATGAAGTCCCTTACAAAAATGGCTTTATGATTTTTCAGATCTTAAGGTACATAATGACAAAACTTATTCAAAAACCTATCTAAAAAGCTTTAAAACTCTTAAAACTCAACTTGATGATTTAAGAATAGAGTTTAACAAATCTGAGTTCAATTTAGCTACTTATAAAAGAGGGTTAGCATCTGTAGAAGAGCAACTTGTCTTTTACAAAAAGAATGAGGTTATTTTTTATGAGCAACTTGTTGTTCTTAAAAGAGATATCTCATATAAAGACTCAGAAATTAGCATGCTTAAAAGTGAGTTAGAAAAGCTTAAGCAAGAAAAAGAAAGCAATCAACTTAAAATTGAAAATTTTGATAATGCTTCTAAGAGTCTAGACAAATTAATAGGGAGTCAGATACCTGATAAAAGTAGAAAGGGTGTGGGGTTTGTAAGCTATAATGTTGTTCCACCTCCCCCTACAGGGTTATTTTCACCCCCAAAGTTTGATTTGTCCAACTCTGGTCTAGAGGAGTTCCAACAGCCTGAGTTTGAAGGCTATGGACCTAAGACTAGTAAGAGTGTTAGTGAAGATATTTCTAATGAGGTTAGGGAATCTCCTGATGCCCCATTGGTTAAGGAGTTGGTGTCAGATGATAAGTTAGAGAAGAAAACTGTTTTTCCTACTGTTGCTAAGATAGAATTTGTTAGACCTAAACAACAAGAAAAACCAGTTAGGAAACCAGTTAAGTATGCTAAAATGTACAGGTCACAAAGTCCTAGGGGAAATCAAAGAAACTGGAATAATCAGAAGTCCCAACAGCTAGGAAGTGACTTTGTGATGTACAATAAAGCTTGTTTTGTCTGTGGAAGTTTTGACCATGTGCAGGCTAACTGCAATTACCATCAAAGGGAAAGGGTGGTATCTGGGAATAATTATACAAGGGTGAATTATAATTATTCTGCTAAAAAGGCTCACCCTAGTGCTCACAGGAACATAGTTCCAAGAGCAGTTTTAATGAAAACTGGCCTAAGATCACTTAATACTGCTAGGCCTGTTAATACTGCTCATCCTAAAACTACAGTTTATAGTGCTAGACCAATGTCATATTTTTCTAAATCAGCACAATCAACTATAAAGAGGCCCTATCAAATAAGAACAACATTAACTAACAAAAATTTTAGCCAAAAAGTTTATACTGCTAGGGAAAATTTTATTCTGCTAGGCCAAAGCAGTTAATACTGGTAGCCATCGCACTTAATACTACCTTGGACCAAATTCAGCATTAGTTTAAGTTGTGAGGGAAATAAGTTAAATGCTATTAAGGCCTCAGCATGCTAGGTTTGGAGGACCTACCAAACTTAATAGTGCATCAATTACTTTGAAGAGACATAATTATGTTGATGCACGGAAGAAGGATCCAAGTCAATTTTGGCTTGCGGTCACAAAGGAAACTAATTTCCTTATTTTTGTGGCAGGGTTATCTACCAAAAGAAGATCAGGCTATGTTGATAGCGATGCTCATGGCAACATGACAGGGACATGTCCTATCTCTCAACTTCAGGAATTTGATGAAGGGATTATGTTTCCTTTGGGGATGAGCCAAAGATGGTTATTACTGTAAAGAACTTCTAAAAATGTAGCTTGATTTTGGAAGATGTGTTACTTTGTTCAAGGTAGTTAATTTTCAAACCTTTTTAGTGTTTCACAGATGTGTAACAAAAAGAACAGTGTTCTTTTTACTGACACTAGATGTTTTGTTCTATCTCCTGACTTTAAGTTAGCTGATAAAAGTCGGGTTTTACTTAAAGTTTCTAGAAAGAACAATATGTACAGTGTTGATATGAAGAATATTGTCCCTAAAGAGAGTTTAACTTGTCTTATTGCAAAGGCCACACTTGATGAATCAATGATATGACATATGAGGCTAGGTCATGTAAATTTTAAAACTATTAATAAACTTGTTAAAGAAAATCTTGTGAGATGTTTACCTACAAAACGTTTTGAAAATGACTAAACTTGTGTTGCTTGCCTTAAGGGAAAGCAAACACAAGTCTCTTGTAAGTCCAACATACAGAACTTATTACTCTGCCTTTGATTTTATGGTTGCATATGGACCTTGTGTGGTCCAACTTTGTGAGCAACTTAATGAATATGAAATTTTGTCTTGTTGTCACTGATTATTTTATAGAGATTTACTTGGGTTTTTTTTTAGCATCTAAGGGATGAGACTAGTGGAATTCTTAAGAGATTTACTAACTGAGATAGAAATCTAGATTGATAAGAAAGTAAAGATTATCAGATGTGACAATGAAACAGAGTTCAAAAATAGAGTTATGAGTGAGTTTTGTAAAAAGAAAGGCATTAAGAAGGAAGTTAGTATAGCTAGAACTCCTCAGCAAAATGGTGTTGCTGAAAGGAGAAATATGACACTAATTGAGGCTGCTAGAACTATGTTAGCTGGCTCTAAGTTACCTACTACATTTTGGGCTAAAGCGGTTAATACTGCTTGCTATGTGCAGAATAGGGTATTAGTAGTTAAGCCTCATAACAGACCCCTTTATGAACTGTTTAAAGGTAGAACACTTGCTCGATGCTTCTGAGACCATTCTGGGTGTCAGTTACACAATTTTAATCCTTAGATTATTTGGGAAAGTTTGATGGAAAGTCAATGAAGGATTCTTTGTTGGATTACTCATAAAATAGTAAGGATTTTAGGTATTAAACATTTGATCTAGGATAGTAGAAGATAAGTTTGATTTTAGGTTCTTGGTGGATTAAGCCTTTTATTGCTTGTGATGGCCAAAGTGGCTGTTTGATATTGAGGTTCTAACAAAATCATTGAATTATGTGTCTGTTGATGCAGGTACTAACTTAATGTTTTTGCAGGTATATAGAAAGTATTGTGTAGGTCATTCAAGCAAGGAGAAATGATCTAGCCAAGCTACATTTGATGCACTATGGAAAATATGCTTCACTATTTGATTTCTTTCTAAAGTAATGCTAGTAAGGATGAACCACCTTTAGTGTTGATGGAAAGAAGGATGATGAAGGGTAAATAAGGAAAGTGGATTGTTGATCAAGAGAAACCTGGAAATAGTTCTCTAGATGTTATTTCTAATTGGGTATGTATTAATACTGCCAGTATAATGTTAATACTGGTAGTCTAAATATTAATAATGTTAGTCCAACAATTACTACTGCTCCACTTGAAGCCACATATGCTGATTTCATTGGTGATGAAACAGAAATTGATATGAGCAACATTACCTACAACATTCTTAGTTCCTTCTACTCCAAAATACAGAATCCTTAAAGATTCATTCACTTGATCATGTTTGATTGTGATGTGAGTCTGGTGTTACAGAAAGGGTGATGACAAAGACTACAAATGAACAGTTATTAGTGACTTGTTTTATGAAGGGAAAACTCATGAATGCCTTCATACTTGGGTGTTTGATTTTTTACTATCCTTGGTATAGAGCCTAAAAATGGTAATCCAAGCATTAAAAGATCCATGCTGGATAGAAGCTAAGCAAGAGGAGGCTTCTAGTTCAAGTTTACAACATGATGGACCTTGGTGGATTTACCACATGGCAAAAGAGCCATTGGTACTAAATGGGTGTAAAGGAACAAGAAAGATGAAAGAGGGTATTGTGATTTGTAATAAGGGCTAGGCTGGTTGCATCAGGGTTACCACTCAACGAAGACGGACTAGATTATTGATGAGTTTTTTTGCTCCAGTGTAGGATTGAAGCAATTTGGCTGTTCTTAGCCTATGCTTCATTCAAAGACTTTGTAGTATACCAGATGGATGTAAAGAGTGCATTTCTGTATGGCAAGATTGAAGAGGAAGTTTATGTCTATCAACTTCCAAGGTTTGAAGATCCAGAGTTCCCTGACAGAGTTTATAAGGTAGAAAATGCATTATATGGTCTATATCAAGCTCCTAGAGCTTTGTATGAGACTTTATCTACCTATTTATTAGACAATGGATTTCAGAGAGGTCAGATAGATAAGACTTTTTTCATTAAAAAGTCAAAAGTGATATTCTATAGTTCAAGTATTATGTTGATGATATAATTTTTGGATCTAATAAAAGGTATTATGCATGATTTTGAGATAATTGATGCACAAGAAGTTCCAAATGAGTTCTATGGGAGAACTCACTTTCTTTTTAGGACTGCAAGTGACACAGAAAGATGATGGAATTTTCATCAGTCAAGACAAGTATGTAGATGAAATTTTGAAAAAGTTTGGTTTTTTAACTATGAAGACAGCAAGTACACCTATGGAGACTTCAAAGCCTTTGTTGGTTGGTTGAAAAATGTCTGAAGATGTTGATGTATACTTATATAGATTAATGATTGGATCATTGATGTATTTAACATCTTCAAGGCCTGATACAATGTTTGATGTATGTGCTTGTGCAAGATTCCAAGTCACACCTAAAGTTTCACATCTTCATGCTGTAAAAAGAATCTTTAGATACCTGAAAGGTCAACCTAAATTGGGCCTTTGGTATCCTAAGGACTCACCATTTGATTTGGAAGCTTATACTAACAGTGACTATGTTGGTGCAAGTTTAGACAGGAAATCCACAATAGGAGGTTGTCAATTTCTTGGAAGCAGATTGATTTCATGGCAATGCAAGAAGCAAACTGTAGTTGCCAACTCTACTACTAAAATCCTGATATGTGGTTGCTGCTAGTTTATGTGGACAAGTACTCTAGATTTAAAATCAAATGCTATATTATGGATAACAAGTCTTGTAATTCCTGATTTTCATTGCAATGAAAGTAACATCTGCATAGTTAAGAATCTGTGTTTCATCAAAGACTAAGAACATTGATATTAGGACATCTTGTTATCAAAGATTGTCCAATGTTGAAGAGGCTTATTCAGATGATCAAGATTCACCAATCAGAAGTTATAGATTTGCTCACAAAAGCATTTGATGTTAGCAGATTTCAATATCTGATTGCAAGTATAGGAATGCTTAACCTCTGAAGTATTGATTGAGGGGAGGTTAATTGTGTTTATATGTAGCGGATTATACACAAATGATGATGGAAAAGAATGCAAAAGCTGTTAAGGATGGAAATTTGAGTTAGTGCTGGTAACTTCAAGTTTCTGCTGTTAAGTATAATTAGTGCTGCTAGTTATACTTAATACTGCTAAGTTAATACTGTTAGTTATACTTAATACTGTTATGTATAATTAATACTGTAAGAATTGAGAGAAATCAAAAACAGACAGAGAGAATTAGGAGTAAAAAGAAATTAGAGAAATCAAAAACAGACAGAGAGAATTATAAGTTAAAAGAAATGAGAGAAATTGGTGAGCATAAAAATAGAAAGAGAGATGTGTGAAACAAAAATAGAAAGAGTGACTTTGTGAGCTAAAAGAATTGAGTGAAATAGTGAGCTAAAAAATAGAAAGATAGACTTTATGAGTTAAAAGAATTGAGAGAATTGGTGTGAATGTAAAATAAGAAAGAGAGATGTGTGACATAAAAACAGAAAAGGGATGATGTGTTGCTTTGTTATAGGTGTTGTTTTTTGTTTATAAGGTTTTACATTTATATTTAGCCGGACTAACTTTAAATGGAAAACACCTTTAATCGGGTAGAGTAACGGTCAAGATGTAGCTTAGCGGTAAGTTAGGGTGTCGAAATGAGTGAGGAGTTAACCTATTTATTCTATCAGTATTTTATTCTATCTTGAATAGTCTATTACTTGTTAAACTATTGTTAGTTCATATTTAATAGAGGTAAAAATAGGGTTTTAGCCTAGAGACTGCACAGGTTTATGGTGACATATATCAATTCTGAGAACAATACACACTAAAAAAATAATAACATGATAAAAAAGAGAAACAAGCCGAAATTATAGAAAATCTATTTTACATGTTAATTCTGATTAAATGCTGGTTTGATTTAATTAGTGCAATGTGATTATTCGACGTGCGGCTTATCATTCTTATGAATTAGATCGAACAAATCCTGTCACGTTTTACAGATCCGCATAAAGCATCGTATATTAATTATATTCTTCCTTGGGAATTAAAGCAGTGGTGATCTGTTAATACCCTAGCCCATCGGACTTTACCCACTTATTGCTTATGTTGTTTTATACACCGGTAGTCCACCACAATATCAATTCATATTAATAAAGGAACAATACTGGTTGAACAATATCGGGTCTCCTACTCGATTACACTCAAGTAATAATCAATGAGTTATGATTATAGGGGTCATTTCATGTCATATTGGTACGAGAGATAAAACACAACATGGAGAGCCATCACGACATCTAGGTTACTGGTTAGGTCTATGTTGATAATATATAAATGCCTAAAAACATTAAAAATATTTTTCATATATTTACGTTTTGATATTACAAATATAAAAAGTTCATTTAAAATTAACACATAAACATGTATTTAGTAGAGTAGTAAATTTTCATTTCGAAATTTATATCACTTCAAGGTATGAATAAATAAATGCTTAATGCATTTTATGATCAAATTTTTTTTATTCTACCTCACACTTTTATAAAATGTTGTAAACATTTTTATAAACATTACAAAATATTTTCTACAATTAAAAGAAATGTTTTATTCAAAATAAACATTTTGAAATTCAAATTTTCGGACCTAAAATGGCTAGAAAAGTTCCAGAAAATTCCCCCTACACAAAAGACAAACTAGGGATCCCCTAGTCTAGGGCGACTCCCTTAAATACACGTGCGGCCCCCTTAATTTTAAGGGGACCGCCCACCTATTTAAGGGGACCGCCCATAGACTGACGCTCCTTCAGTTTGTCCAATAAATACTAGATTATTCCCCTCTATTTTCTCACCTTTTGCACTCATTCTTTCTGCTCAAAACAGCCCACATATCCTCTCTAAAACCATTTGATCATTTAATCATAAAACTTTGTTTCCAAGTGATCCAAGCTTAATTCCTCAAATGCAAGAGTATAATACTTCCATCATCAAGTGAAGAAGTATTACACCTTAGTGTGTATTGCAACCTTGTTGCGTTCATATCACATATTTGTGAATCAATTGTATATCTTGTATTTATGTGTAGTAGCTAGATCTTGGCGATCTTTGTAAGTATAGTTAGATCGTGGTGATCTTACCAAGTAGTGTTAGATAGTTATGATATAAGTAGTGTGGTAAAGTGAAGTCTTGAAGTTGTGAAGAAGTCTTGAAGTTGTGAATAAGTCTTGAAGTTGTGAAAAAGCCATAAAGTTGTGAAGTCATGAATAAGTAGTGAAGTCGTGTTGTGATAGATTAGTTCTAGCTAAGATTAGAACTCGACATTTAACTTTGTGTCGTAAATTCGGTGTAAGCAATGGTGTGTACGGTTTTCTCCGCCATAAGGGAGTTTGTTGACATAGTGAGGAAAACTCTTGAGTTTGGTGCTCGGGGAGTGGAGTAGGGCGAAAAGGTGCTTCGTTGCCGAACCACTATAAATCCTCGCGTTGTGGTTTGATTGTTCTTACTCTTATCTCTTGTTTTACATTATTCTTTGATATTATCCTATTAATTGTTTATATAAGTATATTGTTCATATTGTGCAAGTGTTGAATTCACATAAAGTCGAATCTAGAATTTTTACAAATACTTTAAAACCTTAAATTAAAAAGCGGTAAACTATTCAACCCCCCTTCTAGTTTTTCACAGGCTTCTTAATGTTGTTGAAGTTAATGCTGCTAGTTATGATTGTTACTACTGCTGGTTCAAGTTACAACTGCTGGTTGGAGTTACTATTGTTGCTTAAGATTGAAGAAAAAGTTTTAAGTCATTACTACTGCTAGTGTAATATTAGTACTGCCAGTACAAAATGTTACTACTGCTAGAAAATTTCTGCTGTTATACTTAGTTAGTACTGTTAGTCTGTTTTAGTACTGCTAAAGAGATATGTATAAGATATTTTAGAAAAAGATATGTATGAGTAGAAAACACGTTGTAAGCCCATTAGGGTTCCTTAGTGTATAAAAGGAGACCCTAGGACATGTAGTTTAGATATCTCTCATTCATATGCGTTTTTGATATATTGCTTCAAGGTTGTAAACCCTAGTACTACACAGAGTACTCGTATTATTGATAATAATAATATTGGAGCATTTCAGTAATATCATTGTTCATACAGTTTACTGTTTCATTAATATTCTTCTAAGTATTAAAGAGTAGATTCCGCATACTCTTTAGTATTCACAAAGTTTCTACCATAGTTGTTTTGGATTTATCCAAAGTAACTTAACCTTTACAAGCTAAGGAATCGATCTTAAATTAGGATCAACAAGTGGTATCAGAGCTTGTGTTCTAAAACTTTGATCTAGAAGAAACTAACAAGAAGAATCCTCTCCTCACAAGGAAGAGATGGATCTAGAAACTGCTCAAACTACTACTACTGCAAAGCTGTCCATTCTCAAACAGGGTGAATATGATATGTGGAGGCTAAGAATTGAGCAATACTTTCAGGTACAAGACTATGCTCTATGGGATGTCATAGAGAATGGAAACTCATTCAAACCAGCAGCTTAAACAACAACAAATGATAATGGTACCTCAACTTCACTAATACCAGGTCTTGTAGTTATTGAAGAAAAGATTCAAAAGAAGAATGATGTAAAGGTAAGAAGTATGTTACTGATGGCATTTCCTAATGAACATCTAATGACATTTAATCAGTACAAGGATGCTAAGACTTTGTTTGCTGCTATACAAACAAGATTTAGTGGTAATGAAGCCACAAAGAAGACTCAGGAGACTCTTCTGAAGAAAATGTATGAGAACTTTAGTGCTCCAAGCACAGAGTCTCTTGACTCTATTTTCAACAGGCTTCAGAAGATTGTAAGTCAGCTGGCTATCTTGGGTGAAAATATTTCACAAGAAGATCTCAATTTGAAATTTTTGAGAAGTCTGCCTTTTGAGTGGAATACTCATGTTGTGATCTGGAGAAATAAACATGATCTAGACACAATGAGCTTTGATGATCTATACAACAATTTTTAGATTGTTGAACAAGAGGTTAAAAGAACTACAAGCTTAAGCTCAAGCTCAAGTTCTAAGAATATGGCTTTTGTGTCATCCCCTAGCAGTACTAATGAAGTTAATACTACTTATGGAGTTAGTACTGCTAACACTCAAGTTAACCCTGCTAGCACTCAAGTTAGCACTGCTAGTACACAAGTTAGTACTGCTAACTTAAGTGATGACACTGTTTATGCATTTTTGGTCAGTCAACCAAACGGGTCTCAACTTGTATATAAGGACCTTGAACAAATCCATGAAGATGACATAGAAGAGATGGATTTGAAGTGGCAGTTAGCATTGTTGAGCATGAGGACAAGAAGGTTTTTCCAGAAAACTGGTCGAAAGATCACTATCAATGGGAGTGACACAGTTGGATAAGACAAGTCCAAGGTGGAGTGTTTTAACTACCACAAGATGGGACACTTTGCAAGGAAATGCAAAGGACCTAGGAACCAAGATAGCAGGAACAGGAATCAAGATAGCTCTAGAAGGACTGTAAATGTAGAAGAAACTTCTTCCAAAGCCATGGTGGCTATTGATGAAGATGGTTTTGACTGGAGCTATATGGCAGATGATGAAGTCTCTACAAACATGGCTCTTATGGATTTTCAGACTCTGAAGTACATAATGACAAAACTTGTTCAAAAACCTGTCTAAAAAGCTTTAAAACTCTTAAAACTCAACTTGATGATTTAAGAATAGAGTTTAACAAATCCGAGTTCAATTTAGCTACTTATAAAAGAGGGTTAGCATCTGTAAAAGAGCAATTTGTCTTTTACAAAAAGAATGAGGTTATTTTTTGTAAGCAACTTGATGTTCTTAAAAGAGATATCTTATATAAAGACTCAGAAATTAGTATGCTTAAAAGTGAGTTAGAAAAGCTTAAGCAAGATAAAGAAAGCAATCAACTTAAAATTGAAAATTTTGATAATGCTTCTAAGAGTCTAGACAAATTAATAGGGAGTCAGATAACTGATAAAAGTAGAAAGGGTGTAGGGTTTGTAAGCTATAATGTTGTTTTACCTCCCCATACAAGGTTATTTTCACCCCCAAATCTTGATTTGTCCTACTCTGGTCTAGAGGAGTTCTAACAGCCTGAGTTTGAAGGCTATAGACCTAAGACTAGTAAGAGTGTTAGTGAAGATATTTCTAATAAGGTTAGGGAATCTCCTGATGCCCCATTAGTTGAGGAGTTGGTGTCAGATGATAAATTAGAAAAGAAAATTGTTTCCCCAACTGTTACTTAGATAGAATTTGTTAGACCTAAACAACAAGAAAAACCAGTTGAGTATGCAAAAATGTATAGGTCACAAAGCCATAGGGGAAATCAAAGAATTTGGAATAATTAGAAGTCCTAACAGCTAGGAAGTGACTTTGTGATGTACAATAAAACTTGTTTTGTCTATGGAAGTTTTGACCATGTGCATGCTGACTGCAATTACCATCAAAGGGAAAGGGTGGTATTTAGGAATAATTATACAAGGGTGAATTATAATTATTCTGCTAAAAAGGCTCACCCTAGTGCTCACAGGAACATGGCTCCAAGAGCAGTTGTAATGAAAACTGGCCTAAGACCACTTAATATTGCTAGGCATGTTAACACTGCTCATCCCAAAACTATAGTTTATAGTGCTAGACCAATGTCACATTTTTCTAAATTAGCACAATTAACTGTAAAGAGGCCCTATCAAATAAAAACAGCATTAACTAATAAAAATTCCAGTCAAAAAGTTAATACTGCTAAGGGAAATTTTTATACTGCTAGGCCAAAAGCAGTTAATACTACTAGGCCAAATTCAGCAGTAGTTAATGCTGTGATGGAAAATCAAGTTAATGTTGTTAAGGCCTCAGCGTGTTGGGTTTGGAGACCTACTAAACTTAATAGTGCATTAATTACTTTAAAGAGGCATAATTATGTTGATGCACGAGGCAGATCCAAGTCAGTGGTGTCTTGGGTCTCTAATGGAAACTAATTTCTTTATTTTTATGTGCAAGGTCATCCATAAAAAGAAGATCAAGGCTATGTTGACAGTGGATGCTCAAGGCACATGACTAGAAACATGTCCTATCTCTCAGACTTTAAGGAATTTGATAGAGGATATGTTACCTTTGGGGGAGGATCCAAAGGAGGGAAAATTACTGGTAAAGGAACTCTTAAAACTGGTATGCTTGATTTTGAGGATGTGTACTTTGTCAAGGAATTACAGTTTAACCTTTTTAGTGTTTCACAGATGTGTTACAAAAAGAACAGTGTTCTTTTTACTAACACTGGAAGTTTTGTTCTGTCTCCTGACTTTAAGTTAGCTGATGAAAGTCAGGTTTTACTTAAAGTTCCTAGAAAGAACAATATGTACAGTGTTGATATGAAGAATATTATTCCTAAAGAGAGGTTAACTTGTCTTGTTGCAAAGGCCACACTTGATGAATCAATGTTATGGCATAGGAGGCTAGGTCATGTAAATTTTAAAACCATTAATAAACTTGTTAAATAAAATCTTGTGAGAGGTTTACCTACAAAACGTTTTGAAAATGACCAAACTTGTATTGCTTGCAACACAAAGCCTCTTGTAAGTCCAAGATTCAAAACTCTATTACTCATCCTTTATTCATGTTGCATATGGACTTGTTTGGTCCAACTTTTGTGAGCATCTTAATGAATAAGAAATATTGTCTAGTTGCCACTGATGATTATAGCAGATTTACTTGGGTTTTCTTTCTAGCAACTAAGGATGAAACTAGTGGCATTCTTAAGAGCTTTATAACTGAGATAGAAAATCTAGTTGATAAGAAAGTAAAGATAATCAGATGTGACAATGGAACATAGTTTAAGAATAGAGTTATAAGTGAGTTTTGTGAACAGAAAGGCATTAAGAGGGAATTTAGTGTAGCTAGAACTCCTTAGCAAAATGGTATTTCTGAGAGGAGAAATAAAACACTAATTAAGGCTGTTATAACCATGTTAGCTGACTCTAAGTTACCTACTACATTTTGGGCTGAAGTAGTTAATACTGCTTGCTATGTGCAGAATATGGTATTCGTAGTTAAGCCTCATAACAAGACCCCTTATGAACTATTTAGAGGTAGAACACATGCTCTAAACTTCATGAGACCACTTGGGTGTCATGTTACCATTCTTAGTACCTTATATTATTTAGGCAAGTTTGATGGAAAGTCAGATGAAGGATTTTTTGTTGGATACTCAATGAATAGTAAGGCTTTTAGGGTATACAACACTAGAACTAGGAAAGTAGAAGAAAACTTATATATTAGGTTCTTGGAGGATAAACCTATTATTGCAGGTGATGGACCAAAGTGGCTGTTTGATACTGATGTTCTAACAAAATCAATGAATTATGTGCCAGTTGTTGCAGGTACAAACTCTAATGATTTTGTAGGTACAGAAGAAAGTATTGGTACATGTCATTCTAGCAAAAAGACAAGATCTAGCCAAGACTACATTTTGATGCCACTATGGAAAGATGGTTCACTATTTGATTCTTCTTTAAAGAATGCTAGTAATGATGAACCACAACCTTCTAGTGATGCTGAAAAGAAGGATGATGAAGGTGTAAATAAAGAAAGTGGAATTGATGATCAAGAGAGACCTGAAAATAGCACTCAAGATGTTAATACTGCTAGGCTAAGTATTAATACTGCCAGTACAAATGTTAATACTGGTAGTCTATATATTATTATTGTTAGTCCAACAGTTACTACTGCAACACTTGAAGCCACACATGCTGATTTCTTTGGTGGTGAAATAGAAATAGATATAAGCAACATTACTACCACATATCTAGTTCCTTCTACTCCAAATACAAGAATCAATAAAGATCATTCACTTAATCATGTGATTGGTGATGTACAATCTGGTGTACTGACAAGGAGAATGACAAAGACTACAAATGAACAAGGGTTTATTAGTGCTGTTTATGAAGGGAAAACTCATGAAGACCTTCATACTTGTTTGTTTGCTTGTTTCCTATCCCAGCAAGAGCCCAAAAAGGTAATCCAAGCATTAAAAGATCCAAGCTGGATAGAAGCAATGCAGGATGAGCTTTTACAGTTTAAGTTGCAGAAGGTTTAGACTTTAGTTGATTTACCATATGGCAAGAGGGCCATTGG